>CM050422.1:2564631-2722131 GCA_027564155.1 Gymnocypris eckloni scoliostomus
GATTTGGTTTGGTCCTCGCACGGGCCACGGCATGTAGTGTGACCCATAAAATATAACAATGATTTCATTTATTTTTTATTATTATTACATACAATGTATTATTACAATGAGTATTACATACAAATATAATTATTTCTATAGTAAACAAAAATAAAATTATATGAATTTTATTTTATTATTATTATTATTATTTAAATTATTTATTAATTAATTATCATATTTTTTTAACGTAAAATCAGCGAGCTTTTATTTTGGCGGGTTGCCGGCAAGTAAGTAAATGCGCTTCCGGGTTTAGCGCTGCTGATGGAAGAGCGTCAGTGATTATGAAAATTATGAAATATGACAGTTTTGCTTTGAAAACGGCAGCAGGTAGCCAATATTATGCTTTCAGTTTGAATATAAATCTTATACAGTACAGTTTGTCGATGTAAAATGGTAATTGTGCATTAACAGATGTCAACCATGTCGGTACACAAATGCGCGGTCAGAAGTTATTTACCACGCGCATTTTTAATTTTGGTCGCGCATGCGCACCACTTATGTGCAGTCCTGATTATACAGATTAATATACTCTATAGAGCTGATAGAACGTGCGTTGCATCTGCAATCATTTCTTTATCTTTTGATCAATTTGAATGATAAATAGTAATATCATATATTCAGAATATTAAAAACTATAATGGATTTGATCCATTAAAGTTCTTTTTTAAACATTTAATGATGCAATGTTTTGTGCCTTCAAAGCAGAACTCGTATTAGAGAATGTCCTATTACAGTTTAATATGACTTTAAAGGCCTTGTTTTTAATACAAGACACATTTAATAGAATTGAACCCATTTAATTCCTCCAGTCACAATAGTGACAGTACATTTGATTTTATTTGTAAAGCTAAAGCTCTAAAAAACTGACCCATGTTTTAGTGCACTTCCTGCAAATATGGAAAAATAAAGGGTTAAATATGTGCATTTTCACTTGATCAGTGCAGATTGTGTCCTGTTTGCAGCTTGAGAAGATGACGACTGCATCAAAGCTGGTAAAGTATGTTAACATAAAATATTTTTGGTACACATTATCTTTAGAGTGTCTAGTATTCATTTATGAATTCACATATTATATTCAGTTTTGTTGAGTCCGGTCATAGTGCAATAATAAACATGTTGATGGTCACAATAGTGACCGGTGGGATAACAGTGAACTTAGGTATACAATATAAATCCAGTTGCAAGTGAAAACTGCTCTAAATTAAAATTTCAAATGTATATTTATGATATATGATATATATGTATGATATAGCGAAAGTGATATGACGTAACAACGGCCAAGTATGGTGACCCAAACTCAGAATATGTGCTCTGCATTTATCCATCCAAAGTGAACACACACACACCGTGAACACACAAACACACACACACACCGTGAACACACACACACACACACACGCCTTGAACACACACACACACACACACCGTGAACACACACACACACACTGTGAACACACACACACACACCGTGAACACACACACACGCACCGTACACACACACACACCGTGAACACACACACACACACTGTGAACACACGCACACACGCCTGAACACACACTGCGATACACACATCGCGACACTCAGATCCACACACGCCTTGACACACACGCGTGTGAACACACACACACACACCGTGAACACACACACACTAACAGTGACACCTGCCTGCAAAAGTTGAGCTAGTTGCACACAGATTTATCCCCTCAAGGACATCAACCTCAATCATATAGTTCTGATTAAATTAATAAAGAAACTAAACACATTAATGACCACTTTGCTTTTAAAAACCAAAGTGAACTATTTTAATGGCCGCAAAAGATTTATAATGTTACTATAGAAACTATAACTGGTGCTCTGGTGGGACTCCCAATTTATAAACTGCAGGGATCTATATTCATTCCCTAGTTCAATTAAAAGTTCTCTGGACAAAATGTTTATTCAGATTGCACTGTTTTTATCATGTGAACATGTTCATTTAATATACAGAAATAAGTTATTGTTATAAAGACAGCGTTAAAATAATGTTCACATAAAGCGAACCGTCATTCAGGTGTTTTTATAGTAGCTCAGTAGTTCTCTTTCGTTCTTGAACTCATTAATATTTTGGGATACATGGGCTCGAGTTTTATGGTTTTTAATAGTTCACGTGTTGACAAAACAGATTGCTTTCATTAACACGAAACGCCTTGATGAAGCAGTTAAAGATCATCCTACCAAGACTTTCACACCGCTTTTGATTAATCTTAGTAAAATAGCTCTGTGCCAAATTCTTTTATTTTGATTCACTGTAATTTCTCTGCAATGAGGAGCACAAAAATCGAGTAACTAAGCCTCATTGCTTGTAGAGAGAGGCCCTGCAGTGATATCCAGATCTGATCTACAGCTTGACATTTACATCTCGCTAATTCAAATAAATGATGCTCATCAATAACCTTATGAAATAGCATTGTTATGACCCGTGTTTAAATTAATGTTCACATAATAAGTGCCGTCATTCAGGTTGTTCAAAATATGTTTTAGCGCAATGTTTTAAGAATGATATTCTGTTCAGCATAATATGTTTTAATTGAATATTCATTAATTAATTATACAATGTTACAAAAGATTCTATTTCATGAATAAATGCTCATTTTTAAAATATAAATGTCCTAACCTTATGAGCAGTTTCCAATCGACGGACTGTTCTGTTAATATAATGCCTCATTCGGTTAAATGATAATATGAGTTTCAGCAATCATCAGCATCGACCATTAATTGTCTCAGGTTAAGATAGACTATTCTCTGAATTAATAAAACTGTTATCTTACAGATTAAAAGCCTGAATAGTTTCTCTCCTTCTCTCTCTCTAAATATTGACATCAGAATAATCATTGCATTATCGAATATTACACATGCTGCAACCTGCTTCATCCCTACCCTATTTATATTGTTAATATATTTCAGTTAATCTTGTTCATTATGACCAGCACAGTTTATGAAAGATTTTTCATAATGTTATTTAATCAGATATTGTACATCTTTTAACAATCTATTCTTTTTCTCCTGGTTTAGCCACGAAAAAATTTCTGGCTTTGAAGATCGTGGGTCAAAAATCGTGTCTCGGAGTTCCCAGATACTGGGTTTTATCGTTAGCCCTACCGTGAACACACACACACGCCTTGAACACACTCTGTGAACACACACACACCGTGAACACACACACACGCCTTGAACACACACTGTCTTTTGGATTCATTTATTCTTTCACACACCGTGCATATGAGTTTCACACACGCCTTGGAAAATGAAAACCAGTTATATTTCCGAACACACACACACACTAAATACACACATATATCTCAACACTTTCACATGACTACTAGTTAATGCACACACCGTGAACACACACACACACACCGTGAACACACACCCGGAGCAGTGGCCTATATATAGGCCTATGTTACAAAAAGTAACAATATTGAAATATGTTGAAGGTTGTATTTTTTGTCTTTTATGTCAGTATTCCTATCAATGTTGAATAAGTGCTTTTTTATGCATAATAGTAACCGTAGAATGTGATCAAACAGTTTACAATAGCTGGGCTAAGAAATATAATCATTATATTTTATATTGCATTTAAGGTCACAATTGTGACAACCATATCCCCCAAATATATATTTTTTATTGATTATTTCAAAGTGGTACAACTGACACATCATTTGGATATTTTCATGTCTGGGAAAAATTAGTGATTAAATGAGTTAATGCTGAAGATCAGTTTTACTAAACAAAACTATAACTGGTGAATGTTTTAAGATGCTCCCAATTTACAAATATATCAAACATAAGACAAAAAGCAGAGACAAAATGTTTATTCATGTAGTTTTTATCAAAATGTGCATTTTATACAGAAAAGTGAACAGATCAAAAAGCCTCGTTTAGGTGAAAGAGTGTGAACCGAGCGAGAGAAAGTGTTTTTACAGTAGCTCAGTAGTTATTCGTTCTTGAACTCATTGTGCACCTGTGTTTGAGCGACACATGAGTGGCACAATTTATGGTTTTTAATAGTTCACGTGTTGACAAAACAGATTGCTGTCATTAACACGAAACGCCTTGATGAAGCAGTTAAAGTCATCCTACCAAGACTTTCACACCGCTTTTGATTAATCATAATACAACTCAACTCCGTGCCAAATTCTTTTATTTTGATTCACTGTAATTTTCTGAAATATAAAAGGCACAAACACATGAGTCACGCTCTCTCTCTACTGTTTGATCAGCGGAGCCCTGCAGTGATATCCAGATCTGATCTACAGCTTGACATTTACATCATTTACTGAACAACTGAAGATCCAGACACGCAGACCTTCCTCAGAATCAGCATGTTCCTTGACCCGTGTTTAAACACGCCAAACGCTGTGCGCTGTAAGACTTCTTTATCAGCAAGTTTAGGAAGGAAATGAAGAACTCTTATTCAGCAGTGATGCGTTCAATTGAATGAAAGCGAAAGACAAATATATACAATGTTACAAAAGATTCTATTTCAAATAAATGCTGTTCTTCAGAACTTTCTATTCGTCAAAGAATCTTAATGTTTCCATAATAATCAGAAATGATACCTGAGTATTGACATCAGAACAAAATAAGATCATTGCATATCATATGACACATGCTGCAACCTGCTTCATGAACCCTGGAGATGCTGTCAGTGATTATATTTCAGCTGCAAAATCAGTTCATTATGACCAGCACACTAGGTATGAAAGGATTGTCATAATTATCAGATGATTGTACATCTTTATAGACATTGTGTTAAAATGTGTCATATTAAGTCTATATTTAATGTTCAAATAGTCGGGGTTGCATCTTACTGTCTTTTTGGATTCATTTATTCTTTCTGTTTGCATATGAGTTTCCTTTTCATGGAAAATGAAAAACCAGTTATATTTCCCGAAAACAAAACGCAATCTAAATACATCAATATATCTCAACACTTTCAATGACTACTAGTTAATGCACAAATGTAATAATCGATGCATTAATGTATTTATATTGTGTGTACAGTAAAGTATGTTAAGACTAAAACAATAGCAAAGTTAATAATAACGAGTTTTGTATATAAAGATTGGTGTTTGCAATGCCAAGGTTATGAGTATAATTCCCAGAGAATGCACGAACTGATAAAATACATACCTTGAATGCAATTACATTTATGCATTTGGCAGATGCTTTTATTCAAAGCAGCTTATATTGCATTTAAGGTATACCGTTTAGCAGTTCGTGCATTCCCTGCGAATCAAACCCTTGACCTTGCAGCTGTTTAAAGTATAGAAATGCCATGTATGCATGCGTGCAATATAAAATCCTTTGCATAAAGCATGTCCCAAATGCATTCATGCAAATGAAAGTTTCTCGTAAAACTGTAATAACTGTATGGCTCATTGCACTAGTGGCAACACCGTACATGTCAAAGCCTCACTAGATGTTCAGAAAGCATTATTTAAGCTAAAGAAGTGTTCAAATTATTTCTGTGTCTCTTTAAGAGACCCTTTCATCCGAAATGTTTCACAGAGACTAATCATGTTCCTCATAGTTGGCATGAGTATCCCTGCATGTTAAAGCCGAGCTCCAACATGTTCAGAACCAATAGCAATGAAACGAGTTGTCTCAGATTAAAGTATGGAAATACATTACACAGAAAGAGTTGTGGCTCCTTAGGCAAAATAAGCATTGAATGTTATTTTTTACATTTGTGTCCTCGATATATAACCTGACCCACATATTTGGACGCGGTTTGTTTGCTTTCCTATTGTGCATTACGAGCTCTGAAAGCATGAGCTTATTGCACACCTGAATTGGTTTATGTATTAATCCCTGAAGATAATATTCACCCGAGGCACGATCACCTGCAGGGTTGAGCAATATTCTGTAGCATACTTTCTCCTGGCCTTGTGGAAATTACCCATGGTTTTACTACAAATCAAACCTATATATATATATATACTGTAGTTAAACCATGGTGACCCCAATGACCCATGGTTATACTACACTAACCAGAGTTGAACTATTATATTTGTAGTAAAACAGTAATCAATCTGCCAAAAAACAGGTTTCTACAATTTTACTATAATACACCATGATTCATTTTTGTAAGGGTAAATTCAATATTCAGAGGTATTTATGTGCACATTTTAGGCATCATATTACATTTGCATTGTAACAATCCCTTTTTGCCCGGCAGACTTTTGAGAAATGGTCAGTTTACACCTAAAAGGACAGAACTTTAGGTGACAACGAACTCGATTAGAGATGAAAAGCTGTTTTCAGTACAGACATCGGTGAAAGTTATGATGAATTACAGTTCTTTAAGTGAGTCAGCTGATGATTTAGTAAGTAACCAACTCTTATGTACTCTCTCTAGTTCGTTTTAGAACGAGTGGTCAAGTGAAGGAGCTCGTCAAACCCTAACTTTGATCTTTTGAATGATTCAGAGATCTAGGAGTCATTTTGTTTGTGAATTGACCTTCACTATTACGTGTAGTACTGAATGTGTTTTACTCACTAAAAGAACCAGCGTATAAGAGACTAATTGCATTCGGTGTTGTTAATTCACTAAAAAGAAAAGGCTCATGAGAATCATTTTTGGACCTGATTTTGCTGAATGTTTTGACTAATTAAAAAGAGCCTGCACATTACAACTGTTTGTTCATGAACTGAGATATTAGTCTTGTAGTAGTTTATGTTGTTGACTCATTCAAAAGAACCGACTCAGTCATGAATGGCACTGCACTGGTTGCACTGAATGCTTTTGACACGCTAAAAAGTACCGCATTATAAGAGTCATTTGTTTGTGTGTTTAACTACACTAGTTGCAAAGTACCCATGTTGTTAATTCACTAAACCAAACCAATTTATTAGATAATTTTTCTGAATGGGACTACCCTGGTTGCACTGAATGTTTTGGACTCACTAAAAAGAACCGGCTCGTGAGAGTCATTTGTTCCTGAACTAGAACAAGTAAAGATTGACTTGTGTGTAATGCCTCAGTCCTCAGGGTTTGTGCTCCTCGTGCAGGGAAAGATAAAAAGAGCAGTTTTCCTCACTCAGTCACATCTTTACCAGGGTGAATTACGTTTTTACGACCTCCACGTCTCATTTTCTCCTTTGAAGCACAGAAATCCGACCTTGCTGCAGGATATTTTTGCCTGTAGCAACTGGAAACAATCTATCACGAAGGAAGCCGATTGCTGAAGACATGACATGCCTCTGGCTCCTGCACCAGCGAGGAAGAGAGAGGAAACATGCCATAAAGGTGCAGAAAGGGGACTTCACACGTTACACGTGAAATGATGAGAACTCCAGGATAACCGCAGCATGCTGGGACCCGCAGGAGAGGCCGATATTCAGACAGCGCGTCTAAAGCGTTCACCATTAGCCGTGACAAGATAGTGATGCTTGCATTGTAGAGCTTGGCACATCCTTCACTGAGAGAACAATAGCATGACATATGTTTGTGGAGGCTTTCCAATGCTGTGCCACTTTGTATGTTTACATCAAAAAACTATTTTTGTCTAGAGCTTCTTATAGGAAAGATTATTTGTGACTACTATCAAAGTACTATCTGATATTCTCATTTTACCACAGTACTTTCATGTAAAAGTTAACTTGTAGAAAGTATATTTAACAGTCTGTTTCACAAGAGCCACAGGCTATAATTCTCTGGCTTTTTATTGACCTTGTTTATTGCGCAACAGCTCTTCTGTTTCACGGGAAAGTGAAAGTAGGTTAAAACACAATAAAAACTACATTAAATATAGTCTGAAATGGATTAGGACTGTCAGATTTGTTTTCTACTGTCATGTCTTTAAACATGTAATTGCATGATAATAAAGTGCAATCAAAATTCAGAGATCTTCGTATGAAATCAAAACATATTCATCAAGTTCTTCTAAAATCATTTTAATAGCATTACACTCTTTGTATGAGAGATATTGATTTATTGCATCTATTGTCTTCAAACGGATTTTAGGAGAAACATATGATAATTAAACATAATAATAAATGAAGCCATAAAATACATCATGCAAAAAAAAACAAGTCCAGTTATTCTCCAAATATTTTATTTTTGATATATGAGAAAACATCTGTAGTGTAAAGAATATTTGTATCAGGTATGGAACCCAAAAGCCTTTATAAAGATACATCATCAGTGGATCAAGTGTGAACATTAAAGTAAAAAACAGTAGTTCCACGTAAATTAAAAAGAATTCAAACGAAATATGCAGAAATGTAAAAATGAGATCTATGATGATTCATTCTATCAATAACTAGCCTATAAAATAATCACCCGTTAAGCTCATTGCATTAAGCAAAATACAAATTAATTTACAAAGCATTATAATATCTTACAAACTCAAAAAGCACTTGTCTGTGCGTCAGCAGTAATAAACTCATAAGGAAATAAGGATTATCTGCTTTGCTTGCAAAACCGTCCCACCCACATTTACGACTAATAATAGTTTTATCACACTGACTGTTTACTGATACTGTGGGGCAAAAGCGCTACATCAAAGTGAAAGTTCATAATACAGTATTTTAATACGACCTCAAGGTAACGCTATACGAGCTCTGCTCCAAACCCAGCGAGCTGCCTGTGGTCAGTTCAAGCAGCATTACATGCATTGAAATATGGTAGAAAAGTAAATATACATTTGATTAAATAAGCTACAGGAAAAGAGCCAGTAAAAGCAATTTAAATGTATTGTGATTTAAATGCGGTTTACACGAGGAGCACTAGCTAATTGAGCACTGATTGAGTTATTATGCGGCTCTTTTTACTTCATAGGCTATTTTGGGGGTAATTTCGTCATCAGCACACACTTTGTACATGTATGCGCGCGTTTTATTTATTTATATTTTGCAGTAATCAGTTTATCCACAAGGTGGCAGCACTGAATCGCGCTTTGTTTCACAGTCGGTAAAGAAACGGAGGAGGCTGACTGCTAAAGACGCAAAAACAACAGATGCAGGCGAGTCCTTGTGTGAGGAGGATAAAACACACCCGAGGTTATAGTTTAAACGAGCACAAAGACATTGTATCGCTCATAACTTTAGAGAGAAGAGTGCAGACACTGGACAATAATACATCTTTGTCGTGCACACTAAGTTTTACGACAGCCGCAGGTGGAAAGGGAAATAATGGCCTTCTCCCATTCTGAGCATTTAACCAGCAGTGAAGCGACACGTGTCTGGAAACACAGATAAAGCACAGGACGAACACTGATCATCAGTCAATCCGTGCTGAGATGTGCGCGTGGACACCCAGAACTCAAAGAAAGAGCGTGATTGGTCGAGACACTCCAGCTGTTTTCCCTCGGGTCCGCTCTCTCTCGGCGCCGCTGGCTCGTTTAACCCCGTGAATGCTGTACATCAACACAAAAAGAAGTCATTTAATAACAGTATTTTGACAAAATTATTATTTTATAGTTATCATACATGCCATGTTTATGGTTCAGCCTGATATTAATTGATATTAAGGAATATTAGTACATTTAAAAGCATTAATTTAAAATGTATTTGTCACACTGCAGGCATCTGAGATACTAGTATTTTGAATTAGACTTTATTTATATTGTTTTCATATTTTTTACTTTTTAATAAAACTAGTCATAAATCAGTGTATATTAGTTTTAGTTTATTAGTAGTTATAAGTAGACAGGTTAAAAAAAATTAAGAAAATAAATGTTACCCTGACAACTAGCTGAAATAAAATAAGTTATTATATATATATTATATATATTAGTGGTGGGCCGTTATCAGTTAACGTGCTGCGTTAACGTGAGACTCTTATCGGCGATAAAAAATATACGTTAATCTATTCTCAAAGTTGGGAGCTGGGTCTATACTACGCAAGCTATGATGACTTTCACCCTGATATTTTAGCCGGATGTATACCTAGCACTAATTGCACTGATTGAGAGCGAGTCTTTTCTTCAACTAGAGGCTCGCAGTCCGTGATGGACAGATTGTTAACATGTATGCTGGTCTGTGTGGTAATACAATCGGGCAGGACATCAAACGCCTCACCTATCATTCATCAACCTCAAATATGGCTTTTCCTCTGAAAGATGTATGTAGTAGCAACTTTACATGGCTGCTCAATATGATGTTAACCTAGAGAAATGTGCGCTATTGAAGTGTTTGTGTGGGCAGGATAGGACAGGCTCCGGTCGTTCACTTGCTCCTAAAATCTCCGTCATTTTTGGTCATACAGATAAAAGTAGCCTAATACATCTTTCGAATCTGTAAAGACTCTACGCTTATTTGTGTGCACTCAGAATAACAACGCGGTGCTTTTAAGCAAACAGGATGCGCTTTAGGTCTCATGTGAACTTGAGCGAGAAACTTGAAACTCGAATATATCTAAAAATACAGTACATAGAAAAATATATCAGTAGAGAGAAATGTCAAAAAAGAAAATAGAAGACGTGTGTTAGCATGGATGATTTACATGAAATTTAATCTGTGCAACACTGTGCATAATAAGATGGCTTTCAGTTCAATATAATAACAAAAGACATTTTGGGTTTTATTCAACTAATAAGGTGGGCAGTTATCATACATGCCATGTTTATTTGACTGTAATTGACAGTTATCGGCAATAAAAATAAAATAACAACAACACGGGAGTGGGAGGGAATGGGAGTCATTCTTCCGGAGTGGAAGCACGGGATTTTCCTCCAGTTTTTTCGTGGGATTGGGACTTTAAGAGATTAAAGTTTGTGATGTATTTTGGAAACAGGAGATGAGCCCCTGGTCTAATGCGCCACCTGGCTTGAGAAACCCGTTCTCAAAGACTTACTTTTAGTCATTATTTGGGTAGCACATATTCTGAATTAGAATTCAAATGAGCCATTTTAATCTAGATTAATCTAGATTAAAAAAAATTAATCTATGCCCACCTCTATATATATATATATTCAGTTAATATTTATTTTATTTTGAGTAAAGCTTTATGTGGTTTTAATGTATGACAATAACCCTGACTGTAGAAGTATTTAAGGTGATAAATAAATACTTAAAACTATTAAATATAATTAGTTCATTTGTAAAACATACACACCTTCCTCTTGGTAAATGAGGGTCGTCCTCTCTGTGTGTCCAGCCTCCGCATGAGTGCATGAACCCATTTCTCTCTGGGGTCGGTGCACAGCACACGGCCACGTTTCAATGTGAAGCTGAGGAGACGATTGCATTAAACATGATTAATTATGAAATCACATATAAAAGACAGATCTCTCTCCTGCAGTTCACGGCAGTGCAATGCATCGCTTCACTGTGTGTCACGTGCCTAAATATTATATGCACGCACTTCACTTACGGAAAAGATTAAGACACAACCATAAATGCAGATGTATTAATTTCCATAGCTTCTGTGCCCATATTTAGTAAGTGACATATACACGTTGCTTACACAACAGCTGGGATGTTGCAGCCTCCGTCCAGCTCTTGTTTTCTGTAGCTGGTCACTTTGTTCCTCATGGACGG
Source organism: Gymnocypris eckloni scoliostomus (assembly GCA_027564155.1). Taxonomy (NCBI): domain Eukaryota; kingdom Metazoa; phylum Chordata; class Actinopteri; order Cypriniformes; family Cyprinidae; genus Gymnocypris; species Gymnocypris eckloni. The sequence goes on from CM050422.1 coordinate 2,576,201, forward strand.
TTTCATTTTCTTGATGTATTGCAGACAGCAGTCCTCATACGAGCCTACTGACAGACATATAAAAACACATGCATCGATGAATCATGACAATTATTACAGGCAATTACTGATGGATGATTTCGTGAATGTGTCTCATAAAAACATAAATAGGGGCAATAAGGAGGGGTGGAAAGACAACACGGGTGCTTAAGAGAACTGTTAGCAGATCCATTAGAAGTGAAACTGAATTCAACAACTATTCAAAGTACACACATATACTACAGAGAAAACACGAAATGTGTAGTGACTGCTTTAAAACTGAATTAGAGGAAGATGATGAGGTGGACACACTGTCTTCAGTTACTTTGACATTTTAGTTTTTTTTTTTTACTATTTATTTAATATTTCTTCAATTGATTATTGAATTAAACGTTTTTTTTAAATGAAGAGGATAAATTGCAGTAATATAATCATTTCTGTTTCCAAAAAGACACACTATCTTATATGCAATATGAAAAACTATGTCAGATGCTGTAAAAATATACGTTAATAATAATAATATATAATAGCATAATTAAATATCGTTTAAATATAACATGCATCATGCAAGAAATATGCTAAAGATATGGTGTGGATATGACACAAACTGGAAATGTTTACCAAACTATATATTGCATGAATGATTTTAATTAACTTTTAAAACAATGCAATGTAACGTGAATTGCTCCAACATTAAATCAATTCATTGGAAATCATTTTAAATTAATTTGTCTCTTTAGAAATAATTTGAAAAGGCAAAGTACACCCAAAATTTAAAAATGCATTAATAATTTTTTCTGAATCTCACATTTGCAAACTAAACAATGCTATAAAAATGTGTTCCATTCTATTTTCATAAACTTCAACATTGCAGCTTCGAAGAGGTGTTTTTGGAGTAAAACAGCTGGACTGCTTGTAATACAATCATCATGTGTGGTTTTTACCTTGTGCCAGTGTGAGGTAGAGGAATCCCAGGAGGATGACGAAGAAGAAGATGTTGAAGCGCATGATTTCCAAGAGTCTCTACTGTAAGAATGAGACAGAAAATGATGAACCGCTTCACCAGGTACTCTCACAAGCTCATGGCCACACGATAGATGCTCTTATGAGAGCCTCCATAAACCTTATCAGCACCGAAGGCACACACTTATCCCGGCCTTCACCCTTGGACATCAGTAACGTATTAAGAATGCTCTTTGTGTAGTCAAAAAGTAGTTAAAATTACGACAGATGCTGTAAAAAAATAATTTCATCATCTCTGAACAAAACTGGCAACATAAAGCCAAACCTACACATTTTATGAGAATTACACTGAATGCAAGCTCTGTTCATGAACACATTAATCTTAATTTATCTTTAGTAAATCATTAATTGAATATTTTTTCCAGTCACTCCACAGTCACAACATTACACTCAGAAACCCAACAGCTTAAGGTCGGCATTTCAAAGAAAAAACTACAATTGTACAGTTTTGCATCATTAACGAGTTTAGCTGTTTAAAGGATTGCCGTTAGTAAACTGATGTTGTTTTCATATTCGACCGCTCACCTTGTTTGTACAGAGAAGCGTCAGTGCCAGGATTCTGTGCAGGTTTCTCAGCTGCATTGATTTATAATGGGTCCAGCCCTGATACCTGAGCCGGGCGAAGCACATCCCTCGAGGAAATAACGATTGAGATCAACGTTCATGGTTGGTTAAATTAAAACCACAGTAAATGATTTACCTATCAGGATTTTGTATTTATTCTCTTTGATTCTGATGTGGCTAACCAGCATATTAGTTTGAAGGAGTAGTTCATTTTTAAATAAAAATGTGCTTACAATTGACTCACTCTCGGGCCATCCAAGATGAAGATGAGTTTGTTTCTTCATCAGATTTGGAGAAATGTAGCATTGCATCAGTGTCTCAGTAATGCATGCTCTGCAGTGAATGGGTGCCGTCAGAATGAGAGTCTGATAAAAACATCACAATAATACACACCAGTCCATCAGTTAATGTCTTGTGAAGCATTGCATTATTCAGTACTGTTGAGTAATGGTTAAAACAGTTGTTTAATTAAACCATGCATTGCACATATTCAGTTTTCATTGTTTTGATAATGACAAAAGTAAGTTGTCATGGAGGAAAGAAAAATACTGCAGAAACAAATTTCATTCAAAAATGTCTAGTAAATATCACAGATAATTATTGAGAAATGGCAAGTAACACATTGAATTAAACATTACAATTTGAAGTGGAATTTTTTGGTGTAAAACCTATTCCATGAATCTCCATGAAAACAATATTTTTACAGTGTAGTGATTGTGAAGGCTATTTTGTGTTTCTAATAAGAATAAGAAGTACAGTTGAAATGTACGGCTCACGCATGATCTTCAGATGCCGTATAATATCTTTGTGTGAGGAACAGATAGACATTTGAGTCATTATCCATTACAATGTTTCATTACACCAATTCAATCTCACTGTAATAATGCATGGGAATATAAATTGCACACAGTAATAATCATTAGGAAGTGAATGCAAAGATATAGTGTAGCTGTTTTGGGTTTTATCACATAAGCATGGGTCAAAGAATGTATTAATTTTCCTGTTAGCCTCATATTAAAGCACACTTTTGTTTGGCTTGCATGCAACACAGTGCCTAATTCATGCATATTTGATGACGATCAATCAGTTCTTGTCAGGTATTATATAAAGGAAAAAATCTGATACACAATTAGGGCATAACTTCGGGCCTTGCAGCGTTTTAAGAAACATAAGCCAAACGCAGGGCTGTTTAAACTTGACTCGTGTTGAATGAGACTTCTAGCGTTTAGCAATTACTCAAAAACGAGTGACAGGAGAAAGTGCATCAGGTTACAACCTCCAAAGAAACAAACATGCTTCAGCTTAAAAGCACAGACGTTATGGCATATCATGTTTCATACCTTCAGAACCTTAAATCTTTTGGCGTGGCATCTTAACGAGCGAGGTTTTACTTTCTGATTGGCAGGTTGCTGTTATGCAAGTTTCTTCTGTTTTTCTAAGCGTTGGCTTCGGTTTGAAAAGGAGACCAAAAGAGTTTCATGGAAATTCAAAGCGTTTGATTTTACAATGCAATCAAAATTAATCTGGAGTAATGTTATGCATAAAAAAATACCAGAAATATTACATATTATATTATTATAAGTACCTTTAGTGAAATAAAAACACAACACATTCCCTTTCAGTTAGCCTTGTTAAACTTAAAACAAGGTTAAAAGTTAAACTTTTTTTTCAGATTTCATTGCATAACCATAAGCCTTATGATAAACCATAAAACTGACCATAAAGAGGAGAAGATTATATGATTGCTTTGTGTGACTACAATGACACTATACCTGCTCTTGAGTCTTTTATATGTATATTAGAGTCTTTTTGCCACTCGGACGGATTGGAGATCATTTGTTAAAGGTTCGTCAGATAGATTTCTTAGACTGATTTATCTCTTGAGTTTGTGAGTTTTTGAACGATTTATCATTTCAGTCATTTGTTCGTGAATCGAGCTGCACAGGTCACGTCTTCGGGCTGAGCTGATGTGAACACAGGGAGGTATTTCAGTTTGAACGGTTTTTTCTAGTATAATATACACAGTATTTTTATGTTACTCGTATGATATTATCTCAGCAAATGTCCTTTTATCTTTCTTCATGATGTCATCACCTCCGTGAGGCTCTAATGTTTACAGAATGACGCCGATCTTTTGTGTCACGAGGTAACGCAGAATTGAATTCTGAGTTCGTAGAACCGCTTTTAAAAAACGAACCGAAACCGTGTAAAACGTTTCTCAGCGACCGGATGGTGTGTTTTTCACGTGCAGTCGCGGTCCAGTTTGAAAAATGCTATTGAAGAAATGCAAAAATCTAATTTGTTTACTTTTTTTTATTTTTTAGAGATTTTTTTTTTTTTTGTTACATTTACATTTATGCATTTAGCAGACGCTTTTATCCAAGCCGACTTACAATTGCATTCAGGCTATACATGTTTAATCTGTACATGTGTTCCCTGGGAATCGAACCCACAACCTTTTGTGCTGCTAACACAATGCTTTACCACTGAGCCACAGGAACAGTTAAAACACTTGTTACAAACATGCAGCTTGCAATATGTTAATGTAGCCTAGTGGATGATTGTGATGTTTTTATCAGCTGTTTGGACTCTCCTTCTGACGGCACCCATTCACTGCAGAGCATCCATTGATGAGCGGAATGCTATTTCTCCAAATCTATTCCTAAATGTCACATATTTTAGCATGTTTTTGCAGTTTAAATGTTTCTAATTCATGTTTTATGATGCTTATTCAGTTTTTTCTAAGTGTTATGTAAAATAAAAATTGTATATACAAACCATGCACACAGTAAACAATAAATACACTGAATGTAGTACTCTAAGATTCTTAGATGATACAGATTCCTATACGAAGGCATGTGGCCCGCATAGTACCAAAAATAACATTAGTACAGGAAAACATCAGGAGTCCATATTAAAAATTCAAAAGATGAATTGGAGCGTTTCTTTCCCAATCTCTATCTCAGGTTGTATCATGTTCTCTTCTGAACTCTTCTGTCACCAGAACAGTCAATCCTGTTCTCTGTTTCGTTTCAGAGACGCCAGAGCTCGATGTGGGAATGTGGGATCTGTCAGTGGCCATGTGATAGCGTGGGTCACTGTTTATGATGTCTCATCTTTCTTCTGATTCATAGCAAGATCAAAAGTCTTCTTTTGTTTGTTTCTCACGGAAAAGCGAAGATTTCTTTTTCTTTCTCACTCTCCAAGTGTTATGGGCTTTTTTATTTTAATGACAAGACCAACAACTATATATATATATATATATATTATTAGTTTGTTCCCACAAAGCAGCACTACTATTTTCATCATTGATAATAATCAGAAATGTTTCTCGAGCAGCAAATCAGTATATTATTATGATTTCTGAAGATCACGTGACACTGAAGACTGGAGTAATTATGATGAAAATGCATCTTTGCATCACAAAACAAAATTACAATTTAAAAGATATTCATGAAGAAAATGTCATTTTAAATTGCAACAATATTTATACTGTTTTTACAGTATTTTTATCAAACACATGCAGCCTTAATAGATGTACATAAACATAATCACTGTTTTATTTGAGTTCATTTAGTGTATTATTAACACCCCTACCAAAGACGTTTCTCAGCACCTGTATTGTTTGTTAATGGCTCCTGTTTCTCTCTAATTATAATGAAGAAAACTCTCATTTGTTTAAACACTGACGTTTATCTGGCATAACAACAGTGAAGGTAAAACAGTGTTGGCATCTGGATCTTTCTTTTCCCGTAAGAGATCATCAGAGCACCATCTTGATGGATTAATGGCCCTGATGTCTAATGATAGAAAACATATATTTTTACAAAGAAGACCTCCAGAAAATGATGGTCTGCTGCCACCCATACTTGTTATGATGTTTCTTTTGTGCTGAAAAATCACTTCTCACATCATAAGAATCTTTCCCATGTTATAACTTCACAGCGCTGAGGTCACTTTCGGTGAGTTTTTGGATAAAACATAGATGTGATTAATCATAAGCAGATCAGATTCGTCTCGGGTATCTGGAGAACTCAGAGGACTTCTATCATCACTGCTCAAAATCAGCCATAATCTTCAATCTGAATTTATACAGCGTCTCCTGGAGACAAAGATATTCACATTATTATAGGAGAAACATCACAAACGAGATCTCTACTCTCTGAACGGCTTCAGCTTTGGGAGAACATATACATAATCAATGATTGTCTTCGGAGCAGAAACCTCAAAATAACAACTTTGTATCTTATTTCAAGTCATGTTAATGCGTTATACAATACACGCTGTTTCAAAGAAGATTTACAGTAATGAACAGGACAAAATGATCAATTATGCTTAATTCATTAATTATGGAACTACTTCAATTTCAGCCGTTTTACAGAAGAAAATCCTGTCTTTATTTAGCGCTGTATAGTTGAATTTACTGAAAATGAATTCAGTTCAGCAGCTCTATTTATTCTTAAACGTTTCATAGTCATATCCTGATATAGATATTAATAGCTGTACTTCTAAAAGTACAGTGTTGATGTTCCTCAAGGTTGGTTTTTGCAGTGATGCGATGGAAAAGACATTTTCGGTTCCCAAAGAACCTTTCATTGAACAGTTCTTAAAATAATTGTGTTTTAATTTAAAGAACATTCTTTCTTTCTTTAACACATTTTCCCACTAAATAACCTTTTTGCAGTAAAGCAATTAAACCCAAATAAAGCATAATTTGAATGTTTTTATTTACATTTCAAATTGCCAAATGAGTCATAATTACATCCCAACTAACTAAACATTTGAGGTTCTACAGAAATGGTTGATGTGTAAAACTTTTAGTCTCAATGGAGAGCCAAAGGAGACGAGAAAAAGACTCCAGTTTGCCAAAGTTTGCTGCTCCACGTTCATGTGAAATCTCTGTACTCTGAGTTTTTGTAAAAGTATGAAGATGTATATACAGCTCCGGGTACCCACATACAACCACAATTACTTTGTCCTCCATTGTTGTTTGCCTCCGCTCGTAATGACGTAACTGCTAGAGCAAGCTCCTGATTGGTTAACGCGGCGCGAATATCCACCAAAGTTCAGATTTTCGCGCCAAAAAAACTCTCAATTCGCGCCATTCGCGCCGCCTCATTCGTGCCGCAGGATTGTCTTTCGCGTCTTTGCATTGACTTAACATGTAAATCATTCGCGCGATTCGCGTCATTCGCGTCTGGTGTGAAAGCACCTTTACTGTATGACAACTATTGGCTCATTAATAACAACATCTGATAAAAGTTGATGCTCCATAAAAATAATGGTTCCAGTTTTTGCAGCGATGCCATGAAAAAAACATTTTGGTTCCCCAAAGAACCTGTCAGAGGACAATTAAAATAACTTTTATTTTGATTTGAAGAACATTTAAACATCTTAAGACTCCATTAATGTTCAAGGTTCAAGGTTTCTTTATTTGTCACATAATAATGTTGGAATGATCATGGAAGTTTTGATGCCAAAAAATAATATTAATGTTTTTGAAATACAGTTGAGAGCCTCCTGCAATGAAAGAGCAACACTAAAGCAATTCAAATAAAATAAAGCATCAGGTTTATACATTTCAATCCATCTAAAATTGCTAAATGCATTGAAACCTATTCTTCCGAAGTTTATTGATGATAAATAAATAATATGCATATGTGATACTTGTATCCGTGTCGAGTCTTATATGAATCTTTGTATTCTGGCATCGGTTCTCAACTTCTCGACTGTTACATAACATTGGCACGAGGGAAATTTAATCTAAATGTGTCTATTTATGGATGCAGCTGAGCGGATATATGTGTCAAACATCTGGCAGAAAACCAGACGTGTGCCGTATAGTCTACCGATGACAAATGCATTTCTGATATCTCACTTAAATTGTACTTTCTTGTTACACAAGCAACTGAGAGCCGAAGTCTGAAAGACAGGAACAAGATGAAATCAATCATCTGTGTGATAAAACAACGAGGCTTTCTGTTAAATATCTGGCCTGAAATGAGTTTGCAGAAGAGAGTAGGGAATGTACAAGATACCAACTTGGAAGAAGCTTGAATATCATGTAATAAATAGTAATAAAAAGCAGTGTTTTTGTTCTTTTGTAGAGTCTGGATTCCCCCCGTCTCATTTTACACATGCCACCCGTGATGATACACGTGTTACTTTTGTGTTACACAATTGACCATGTGTTTATTATCCATTAGACAATCTAATCTTGAATGATCTGTGATCGTATTGTTTATGAAATAGGAATTCTGCACATCCTGAATATCTCAAGTCTAATATCGCTCATAAACTCCTAATACAAGTTATAATGTGTCAGCAAGACTGTGAGAAAGATGAACGCTTGACCAACTCTTGTTTAACTTGACACCTGAACGAGTCTGTGAGAGATGGATGCTTTTCATGGAGAGTGCATCTATACATCATAACAGTGCCATTGACTCGAGCTACACAGAATGGGATTTAATGGTCATGTGACGAAACTAATCCCTCCTTTTACTTTCTCTCTAAATAGCTGGGATACAATGAGAATAACACCTGTTTATACTTGCATACATACATTGTTTAATTTTAAGTTTGCTGATGACACTACATTGATTGGTTTAATAACAAATGATAACGAATCGGACTATAGAAGGGAGGTTTCTACTCTGTTTGATTGGAGTTGCACTCATAATTTAAAGTTGAATGTCTTAAAAACAAAGGAAATGGTGTTTGATTTCAGACGGAGGACAAATGTTGTTTTGCCATTGACTATTAATGGTCAGGACATTGAAAATGTTCAATGTTTTAAGTTTCTCGGGACTACAATCTCTGCAACGTTAAAGTGGGATGACAACCTAAGAGGCATTATCAAAAAATCTCATCGAAGGCTTTTTTTCTTAAGACCGGTGGGCCCATTTGCCATTGCATGTTTAAAACAATTATATCCTATACTTAAACTGATCTAATATTGACAAACTAGATATCATTGGAAAGCTCTAAGTGTGTACTTTTCATATTTGACCACTGTTTTGGAGGGAATATTATGTAGTGACAATAATTTCTTAATTTGTGAAAACACACTTACAATCACTTAAACTTCAGTTTTTATGTTAATAATCCAAACAAAATATATTTTCTAGTATTTGTCCAAAATATTTTACATCTTGAACACAATGTTTTAAATAATAAAAAAAGGATATCAATCTTTGTCAAGTGGTCTCCAAGTGTCCTTTAGGAATCATCAATTGGACATGAATGTCACCTAGTGGCCTTTGTTGGTATAACAGCTCACAAAAATCTCATTTTTTATGATATCAGTCTCAAATTTGGAACACAACTTCTTTAGACCTATAGCTTTTATGTATGCTTTTTTATTACAATAAACTTAAACATCTATACATTTTTTGTTAACTAATTGTTTAAACTACAGACACCTGTGCAAGAAACTTTAAAGTCTCTTCTTTAAAACAAGACCAGAATGAGGATCATATTCAAAAGCGTTCCGGAATTATATTCATTTGAATTTCGACATTACATTTGCAGGCCTACACTCAAAAATGGGCGTGACAGGTAACAGGTTAAAAAGTTTGGCATATCTAAAGTTGGTATGTTCAATTTTTATAGAGCTGTCATTGAAAGCGTGCAGACTTTTTCACTTATAGTGTGGTTTGGTAGCTCCACAGCTCAGCAGAGAAGTCAGATTAATAATATAACTAATCGAAAATCATTGGTTATGATCGTCCCACTATTGATGAGATTTATGTCTCACGTTTGCAGAAAAAAGGGTTAAAAAATCCTGAAAGATCGTTTAGATCCAGCCAGACACCTCTTTACGCCTCTTCCTTCAGGCAGACGCCTTTAGAGCAATTCAAACTAAGTCCACACGGTTTCTGAACAGCACTTATTGTAGGATTGTTCACGCTCTTAATTCCTCTGGTGTCTATGCATCTGTATTTCTCTCCTTATAATTGATGGGACATATATAGCCGTGTATGTGTTTATGTTTGTATTTTAATGTTTGTTATTATTGTTGATGATGAGCACACCAAAGCAAATTCCAAACAACTAAGGTGTTTGGAAATAAATAAATAAAATATACATATGATGCACTTTAATACCTGTTTTCTCCTTCAGTGAAGAATCTAAATCTTTCAACCGAGTGATTATGATTTTTTTTCCCGCTAAATAATCCCTGACGCTTGTCTTCATCTTCATGTCTGGCAGGAGGTCTCTGTGTGGTTACATGGGTTTTGCCCAAGGGCTCTGTTAACCATTGTGAAAGAAGAGAACTGTTTCTTCTCGTTTGTCGTCTATTAAGCACAGCTGCTTGCCATTTAATAGACTTTATCCAAAGTTGATGGGGTCAGGGTTCATGTGTAATGAGCAGAAGCTGATCGAGCACAATTGTTGTAAACCAGAACGTACTGTTTTCTCGTATTCTGTGAACCTAATAAACAAAAACACATCAAAGACTTTAAAATAATCAATTATTAACAATCAAATACATTCAACTTAATTTTAAAATGAATAATTTAGACCTATTTAAAAAAGAAAATTAAGATCAAAGTGAAGTTAAGTCCTTCTGTAGAGTTCAGAAAACACAGCCTTGACAAACTTGGCCATCTAGTGGTTATATTTCATTACTACAAAACTAATAGAATACAAAATAATACAGAAATAAATAGAATAAACTGAAATAATAGTTTCCAGTAATATATAAATTATTTATTTATGATATATACATATATAAAATAAAATAGTCAATTAACAAACTTAGTAGAAGGAGAAAAATATATGAATAAAAAGAGAATCAAAAAATTGTATGCAACAAAATAGTTCTGTAATAGAATAAAAGTGACTAGCATGTTGCTAGCATGTTTTTAGCATGATTAGCATGTTACTAGCATAATGCTAGCATGATTAGCAAGTGACTAGAATGTTGCTAGCATGTTGCTAACATGATTAGCAAGTGACTAGCATGTTGCTAGCATGTTTTTAGCATGATTAGCATGTTACTAGCATAATGCTAGCATGATTAGAAAGTGACTAGAATGTTGCTAGCATGTTGCTAACATGATTAGCAAGTGACTAGCATGTTGCTAGCATGTTTTTAGCATGATTAGCATGTTACTAGCATAATGCTAGCATGATTAGCAAGTGACTAGAATGTTGGTAGCATGCTGCTAGCATGATTAGCAAGTGACTAGCATGTTGCTAGCATGTTTTTAGCATGATTAGCATGTTACTAGCATAATGCTAGCATGATTAGAAAGTGACTAGAATGTTGCTAGCATGTTGTTAACATGATTAGCAAGTGACTACATGTTCTAGCATGTTTTTACCATGATTAGCATGTTACTAGCATAATGCTAGCATGATTAGCAAGTGACTAGAATGTTGGTAGCATGTTCTAGCATGATTAACAAGTGACTAGCATATTGCGAGCATGTTTCTAGCATGATTAGCATGTTACTAGCATAATGCTAGCATGATTAGCAAGTGACTAGAATGTTCTAGCATGTCGCTAACATGATTAACAAGTGACTAGCATGTTGCTAGCATGTTTTAGCATGATTAGCATGTTACTAGCATAATGCTAGCATGATTAGCAAGTGACTAGAATGTTGGTAGCATGCTGCTAGCATGATTAGCAAGTGACTAGCATGTTGCTAGCATGTTTTTAGCATTATTAGCATGTTACTAGCATAATGCTAGCATGATTAGCAAGGGACTAGAATTTTGCTAGCATGTTGATAACATGATTAGCACGTGACTAGCATGTTGCTAGCATGTTTTTAGCATGATTAGCATGTTACTAGCATAATGCTAGCATGATTAGCAAGGGACTAGAATGTTGCTAGCATGTTGCTAACATGATTAGCAAGTGACTAGCATGTTGCTAGCATGTTTTTATCATGATTAGCATGTTGTTAACATGATTAGCATGTGACTAGCATTGTCGCTAGCATGATTAGCATGTTGCTAGCATGATAAGCAAGTTGCTAGAATGATTAGCATGTTGCTAGCATGTTGCTAGCATGATTAGCAAGTGACTAGCATGTTTGCTAGCATGATTAGCATCTTTTGCTAGCATGATTAGCCTGTGACTATCATTGTTGTTAGCATGATTAGCATGTTGCTAGCATGTTTGCTAGCATGATTAGTATCTTGTTAGCATGTTGCTAGCATGATTAGTATGTGACTAGCATTGTCGCTAGCATGATTAGCATTTTGCTAGCATTGTTGTTAGCATGATTAGCATCTTGCTAGCATGTTGCTAGCATTATTAGTATGTTAGTAGAAGGAGAAAAATATATAAATAAAAAGAGAATAAAAAAATGTTATGCAACAAAATAGTTCTGTAATAGAATAAACAGAAATAATAGTGCCTGGTAATATATTACTAATAAAATAAGTAATCATTAAGCTTAATTAAACTTACATTAGACAGCAGTTTATTATTATCGTTATTTAATTAATATTGTCAATAGAAGCAACAAGACATTCTGGATAATTTACAAATAGTTATAATATTTGTATTATTTTGATACTGACAAAATAATGTAGAACCTGAATTTAAATGCGTTTATTATAAATGTGATTATTAACTAGATGTTATGTTCATATCCTTTGCCATTACTTACTTTATAATATATAAAATATTAGTTTTGGACATTTCTGATACGTAAAATGGTAAATATTCGTGTAAAAATGACTTTTGTTCAAATGTAAATTTTAAGCGCAGCAGCTCTGTGAAATAAAGCGCACTAGTGCCGCGGAGCATTGTGGGTATGCACGGAGAAGTAAAATGGCGGACTTGGCGAACGAAGGTAGGCAACCGTGTGAATCCGCAAAATGAGTTAAATAAAGCAAATAAACCGCCACCATGAGCCGTGCGCGCCTAATAGCGTCGGTGAGAGCGCCACGCGAGTTTGTGACCCGGTCTGCGCGCTTTCGCGGCTCTGAGCGGGAGTGTGTGTGGATGGTTAGCTCAAGTTAGCCGATGAGTGTGTTAGCTTCGATGGCTAAGCAGCGCACTGACAGACCGTGTGTGTATGTGAGTGTGTTGTGCAGCTAACGGACTAACCTCTCGGTGTGGTTCTCTGTTTGATTTTTTAGGCGGGTGGAAACGCACGCGCTTCTCCCCGATGCGCTCGCGTGCAACACATCCGCGTGCACGCTGTAAAACAATCATTCATTTCAAGCGTAATTACAAGGGATTCAAGAATGACGTTTTTCTATTAGCTTTAACAAACGTATCTTTAGCATGCAGGTCAGTATTTAAAATAGGTGGCAGAAATGTGTTCGTTTTTCTGTATTCTGCATCTAAATTAACACTATTAGGATATCTTTTTTTTCCTGTAGTTTTATTCTAATCGTGGCTTATGGGCTTAGATTTCTATCTTTAGCCTTTCAGGGTCAGTGAAGTGATATTTAATTATTTATCCTTCTTTATTGAAACAGTCCAATGCTTAAAAATGAAACGCAACGTTATACACAAACGAAACGAAAGCAAACAGTGGGTGGGGTAACTTAACGATAGTGAGTTGCTCAACTCATGGTTGGTTTCGACCTGCTCTGGATGCACGGTCTTTTTTTTTAACCTTTTTCCAATAAATGCATCGATTTGTAATCGGAAACCAAAGTCCGGAGCAGGTAGCGGTGCTTCGTTGACGGGCAAGCCGGCTGTCGGTGCGGCTCTCGCGGCTTGCGGCGTTACCCGGCTCCGCTGCCTGTGCTAATGCAGGCCCGCCCACCCTCCTCCTGGCCCGGGTGAAATGCAACCCCATGCACACATGATTTCCCCCCGTTTAGGGCTCTAACGTCCTCCAATACAGCAGCCTTGAGTGGTGAGATCACCCATCGGTGGCTGCCTTACCCCTTGACCTAATTACAGTGATTTGCACGGGTTTACAGTGCTGCTGAATGAGCCACCCAGATGGCTATGTGATTTGTTTTGGGGAAAGCAGCTGTTAACAGATGCACGTGTGCTATTGCACTCTTTAGTGGTTTGCAAATCATCTTGAACAGGCTTTGTACTCTTCCTTATGAAGGATTGTTTTATTAGCCTCCAGTTTTGTGCTGTCAAAGTCCTGTAGCTAAAAATACCAGAAGTGTCAGCCAAATCATGGGTCTTTGTTTATTTACAAAGCATGACGATCATTTTAAAGCCTTTTAATTGAGCCAGAAGTGTCTAGGGTTTTATTGGTTGGCTTGAAGTGAGATAAGAAATTAGATAACTTTGACTGCATTGTTTAGAGACTGTTTGGCTTGCAGGGACTGGTTACTAACCCCACTTGATCAGATTACCAGAGGCTTGTGATGGCAAGGACAATACTACAGGTTGCGGTTTTAAAATCTAGCGGCTGGTTAAAACGCTTTTCAATGCATTGGGCAACATTAATAATGTGTTTTTTATGCATTTGGGAGATACTTTCATCTAAAGCGATATGCATTGAGTGTTTACATTTGTATTAGTTCATGCATTCTCTGGGAGTCAAACTCTGGGAGCACCATGAATAGAATTTTTAAGCATTTAGTGACTTGCGTTCAGCACTTCAGGTGAAATGGCACTTCAAAATTACTTGGCATAATGCACACCTTATTACATCTAATTGTGGTTTCCATAACAGATTGTTTTCCTTTCATTTGGCTCTTTATGACTGATTATTTAATGTAGCATTTCTGTAAAATGCCAGTTATTAACTTGCTACAAGTTTTATAAATTTTTTTATTTATATTTTTGGTTTAATAATGGTGGGTATTTTATTGAACATTAGGGTCTTTTGTCAAATCGTTTTATACAATAAGCTACTGGAGGCTATGTGTTAGTTATGCTATAATTATTAACTTATTTTTATAAATGACACAATGGCCTCAGACCCGCTTTATCAACTTTATTAACTAAGTTTTAAATACAAGTTATTACAGTGAATTTTACAAGGAGATGCTATTTTATTTTCTCTACAAAATTCAATGCTTAGCTTGCCATTTCTTTGTTTTATTATCTACAGCCAAAGCTGTCAGTTGATTTTTGCCTTTAACACACACACCGTGGGAAGTAACTTGTGGGCATGGATAGTTCTGGGATTGGATGTTTTGGTCAGTTTGCGTCATGCCCTATCCTCAAATAAACCGTTTTAGGAAATGAGCCGTTTTGTGAATGATTATCTCGTGACTTTGGGTATTTGTGTGTACTGTAGAGGGAGACTTGGATCGATCAGAACTGTAACATTAGCATGTCACAGCTGAGCTGTTTTCTTGCTTCGTTAAATACAAACTTGAGTTGAAACACAGCTTAATGGAGGGTCATACGGAGATTGTATCTATTTGAGCCTGCTAATTTTCTTTGTTTTTCTTTTTGACAGAGAAGCCTGCCATAGCTCCTCCAGTGTTTGTGTTTCAGAAGGACAAAGCACAGAAGGTTTGTTTACTCAAGAATAATTCATCAAAAATTCAAACCCATATGTTTTGTTTATTTCATGCAACATTTGCCTCGACTGTAATTGGAGAACAATATTTATTTACATTTGTATGCATGTCTACAACCAGTGCTGATTATTTGTATGTTTATATATCCAGTAGCCAATTTGCAGAACTGATATTTATTATTTTAGCAGCAGCAAGAACAATAAAATTAACAATAGGCAAAATAAATTAACAAAGTGTTATGCTTTCAAATGACGAATATAATTAAACGAAAAGCAAGTCTTTGCATGCACTTTGCATAAATGTAATTCTTTTAATTTACGGATTAAAATATTCTGGAATGAATATTAGTTGGTCACTAGAGTTATTGTTTTGGTTGACCATCTTCAGCTCTAAACTGTGTTTTTAGGTTAAACTCAGTAAAAAGAAAGAAATAGCCTCCTGTTCTGGTTCTTTATTGCTTACTAAAAATAATGATACAAAAACAACTACTAAACAAACAAAACATGACATGCTTTACATCAATCACTGTTCTTGAAACAGCATTTATTGATGTATCCAATATTTTAAAGCTAATATCCAGTTAATAATAAATGCTTAAAGCAGTAGTTCACTCAGAACTGAAAATGGTCAGTTGTTCCAAACCTGTATAAGTTTATTTTAAACACAGAAGAAGATATTTTGAAGAATATTGGCAATCAAACAGTTGACGGTAGCCTGTGATTTCCATAGTATTTTTCTTTCCATACTATGGAAGTAAATGGCTACCATCAGTTATCTGGTTACCATCATTCGACAAAATATCAAATTTTGTGCATAACAGAAGAAAAACTTATACTGGTATGGAACAACTTGAGAGTGAGTAAAGGGCAATATTTATTTTTGAGTGAACTGTCCATTAAAACATTGATTAAACCGACTGTCAGTCCATCTCCAGCTTTAATGCCATTGTGTAATATCCTGCTCTGCTAGTGACACCAATCAGCATAACAAAACGAGTTTTAAACGCACTTGTCCACCATTCTCTCGTCCCAAAGGAAGTTCTGCTGCACGCTCAAGCATTAGTTGCAATAGCATTTCCATTTGGTGGCTTAGAAAGGATATGTTGCAGATTGAACTGCTGTTTTTAGAAGCTGTGATATTGTGAATTTTGAAGCTGTCAACTAAACAAACTCCTTTCCCGTAATAACCCGAGGATGTTATGATGGAAGACACGAACTGGGAAATATTACATTTAGCTTTGAGTTTTATTACAATAACAAAACAGACGTTTTCAATAAACGCTCAGGCGAGGGATGAAAGTTTCACCTGGTCCCTGCCAGATTTTAGCATTGGCAAGTATTTCACCGACTCGGCTGGCCAGTTTGTCTGGTAGTGAGATGAATTTCAGCTGCCGACTGACTAGCACAGATACAAATCACCCTCAACACGTGATTTCCCCCGAAGCAGTTTAAGCAAATTTAAACTAACTCAGCATTTCAGTGGGATGGTTTGGCTCTAGTGAGGAATTATTTGAAAACGGGGCTGTTTAAGATGTTGTTTTCCACTGTACAGTGTGTTTCTCTGTGATGTAGTGCACTTCTGTGTAACCAAATTAATTCATTTATGTTTTTGCCTGTTCCAGAGATCCGCAGATGGGTCGAGTGCGGAGGACGGGGACGGTAAGTTTGAAAATATTATTTTTTTGTTTCTAGTGATGCACCAAAGAAAAATAAATTGTGGACTGTACACAAACTCTTTTTCCCCAGAGTACATGTTTTATTATGTGCCAAAAATAGAACCGAAACTGATTCAGAAAACAGACTGATTTGTGTATTACAAAATTATATCTGTTCCTTAAAATTATATATTGCATAAGATGTTACACTCACTGTCTGGATAAATGCATGGGTCAGATAATGGATGTGTGCGCTCTTTATCAATCAGCATCCCATGGGAGTGTGTTGGAAAATCCAAATATGTATTGAATTTTAAATTTAAATTATAATCATTTATGCAGATTGACTGCAGTATTCTTGCAACAGATTGTTAAATTGTTGTGCACACTTTTAAACCGCTTCACTTGCAATCTGCTTTTGCTCTGTCAGTTTCTTTTATTGAATCTGTTAAAGTTTTGTTCATTTTTTGGTGGCTAAAATTGTGATGCTTGCTTAAGAGTTTGTAAAAAGTAGTGAGATATTATTTTGGGTTTAATGCAATAAAAAAAAAGTTATGCATACTTGTTATTCTGAAAATAAAACCTTCAAGAGCTGATTGCAGAAACATTGATGTGGAACAAACACATTGTGCGCTCGCAACGATTCAAGTTTTTAATATTTTCTGTAAACAGCCACTGATGATGATGTTTTGCTGGAGAGGAACTTGTATATGATATGTGATGAGATGCAGACAGTGAGACTAACACGACGTCTCATGAAATATATTGTAGGAGGCAGATGTGCTTGTATCATCCAGACGTCGGGTTGAGAGTTATTTTGAGTTCAGGAATGGTTTACCCAAAAATGAACATTATTCACCCTATGTCCTCCCTGATGTAGATGAGCTTTTTCATCAGATTTGGAGAATCTTAGCATCATGTCACTTGCTCACCAAGGGATGCTCTGCAGTGAATGGGTGCCGTCAGAATGAGAGATTGAACAGCTGATAAAAACATCACAATAATCCACACCAGTTAACATCTTATGGAGCCAAAAGCTGCATGTTTTCAAGAAACCAATCCATCAAGACCTTTTTGACTTAAAACAAATCTTCTATCTATAATATTGCTTTTTCTTGTGAAAAAGTCATCCTTGTCTGAATCAGGAGAGAAATCTACACCAATCAAGCACCGTTTACAAGCCAAAACAGTCCTAAACTGCTCTAAACACAGGTGGATTTTGATGTGAGGGACAACAGGAGATGGACTTCTTCCACTGGAGAGCGTTATTATGAATTATGGACTCATATTTTGTCCAGAAGCGACAGTTTAAACACTTTGATGGATTTTTTTCTTACAAACACACAGCTTTTGTCTTCTCAAGACATTAACTGATGGAGTGGTGTGGATTATTGTGATGTTTTTATCAGCTGTTTGTACTCTCATTCTGACGGCACCCATTCACTGCAGAGCATCCATTGCTGAGCAAGTGAAGGAACACTACATTTCTCTCGTTAAGAAACAAACTCATCCACATTTGGATGGCCTGAGGGTGAGGACATTTTTAGCAAATTTACATTTTTTGGGTAAACAATTCTTTGTCAATAATGCATTTATTGACTTATTAAATGTAATGTTTTCTTATACAGATGTCTTTATTTTTACATCCTCTGCATCCTTATTTGGCCATTTTCTAAAGGCACATCAGTTGAAGGTAGAAATCAGTATAATTGCACAAACATTGTTAGAACGTTATTAGAATTAGTTATTGTAAAAGGCTAATTTGAATCTGTAATTTTCCGTTCTGAATTGTATTGCTCCACTAGTTTTAGTTTCTGATTGATCTATTGATTGATTTATTCTCTCCAGATTCAGATCGAGATGATAACGAGTACTGTCCTCCGGTAAAGAGAGAGAGGACCTCATCTCTGACCCAGTTCCCCCCGTCACATTCAGGTGAGTCTACAGCGATCCTTGGCACTCTTCACTTTGAAGCGTTTGGAGTATTTTTTGACTGGTTTTTACTGAAGGTGAGACACTCCCATCTGATCCTTTCTTTCTTTCGTGCTTTCTTTGTTTCCTGAAACAGTTCCCAAGAATAATATCTTTATGCCCTCAAGTTTATGCCAGTCTCCAACTGGTAATTCAGACTCGGAACCAGGTAAGAACCAGCCGTTTCTTGCGAGTATAAACACTGTCCTAACCAGCTATGATGTGTCCCACGTCAAGTCATTTTTCTATCCGTACCAAATTGTATCAACCAATCAGAACATAGGACCTTTAATATGCAAATGTGGAGGAGGGTTTTGGACCAGTAAAATCTCACAGGGGTGGAGCTACTAGTCACAGTGCAATAGAAATAGAAACCAGAACTGGCTTTTTTGGGTTCATGATTCATCTTTTTTGTTTGGTTCGGGATTTTTTTTTTTTACTCAAGTTTCAGTGCAATTGACTGCTCAAATAAGAAATATAAATCTTTAAATCTGTCATAGGCAACCTCTATACATTATCTGATGTCATAGGGCTTTTAGAGTAGTTTTCAGCTTTAAAAACTGATTGAAATGATATTAATCAAAATATGAAAATAAATGTTTGTTTATTTAGCCTGTCACCAGATGCTTCATCACGCCAGTCTCAGTTAGGACATCTGTTACTCTGTAATTTACAGGGTTCTGCGGCCGTCCACAGTTTTTCTCATGTTTGACAGTCTTAGGCTTTGTTTACGCTGCACACATCCAATTTGGTTTTTAAATATGATCTTCAGGAGTAACTCTCCACTGTTTTCGTTTTCACATGTGGATGTGGTTTGGACTGGGTTAGTAAACATCAGATTGCTTTCTTTCCTTTTTTATGCAGACAAAAAACACCTAATAAATGGGGTGCATTAATTCAATTTTGTAATTTTATCTTGAAGCACTTTATGTATGCGTGTGTGTAGTTAATGTATTAAATAGTATTTTGTACCAAGTAAATTGATTGTAATACATTTGTTATAATTATAATTGAAAAACTATGTGAGTGATTTACAGAGACTTCTGTTTATATTCAGCATGTGTGCAGTTTCTGTCTGGCCAAAAACAGACCAAACTTGCCCTGCGGTGGATTTTGACCGGTTGATGAAAAAAGCTTATGTGAATTCTGCATATTTAAAAAATGCAGATAATTTACCTAGAATTATTTATGGAGCAGATAAAATGCATTTAATCAATTATAATTTTGACTTTACTCTTTTCTTTATTTTAAGGCTAAATGTGAGGTTTACCTTTAAGCTTTATTTGAACATTTACATGAGATATTTGATAGCGATCGACCGATATATTGGTTTACCGATATATTTGTACCATTATCGGTTTTGAAAAAATAAATAAATATATATATATTTTGTCACACACAATTATACAGTGTATAACTAGCAGTGAAATGTGCTCTCTGTATTTGACCCATCCAAGTGCACACACACCTGGAGCAGTGGACACACACACACACACACACACACACCTGGAGCAGTGGACACACACACACACACACACACACACCTGGAGCAGTGGACACACACGCACACACCTGGAGCAGTGGACACACACACGCACACACCTGGAGCAGTGGACACACACACACATGGATTTCACTCTGTTATATATTTTCTTTATAACAGTAAATAAATATAGGTTCTGCATATCGGTTATAGGGTATATAAACATACAAAGTATCGGTCGATCACTAATATTTGAACATGCTATTAAACTGTCAGTCAAGTTATCATTTAAAATCCAAACATCTTTGGTAATGTTATTCTTTTAGTGATTATGCAAAAAAGTAATTTTGTTTGTTGATTTTTAAATATAAAACTTTTTGAACATCTCCAGCACATTTTAACAATAGCGTGATAATACTGATAACCGGTATAATTTTGGTCGCTATAATCGTGATTAGAAATGTTCATACCGTTACATCCCTAATGTTTATTTATAATTGTGTTTCAAGTTTTTCCACAAGTAAAAGAAGTATGGAAAACAGTAAACCAGTTTCACCCAAATTGAATTAGTCTTTTAATTAATGATATTTAATCACATATCATTTTTTGGTAAAATTGATTTACTATTAAAATTAAAACATGGAAGAAATATTGTGGTATTATTTATTGAAATAAAAGTTGTATTAATTTAAGCAGTAGTAGCAGTATCACATACATTCTACTAAATAATAGTAGCTTAAAGTCCGCATGAACCGGAAGTTTGCGGCCGTTTTTACTTCTGTATTGTGACGTACTTCCGAGAGAAATAGAATATTGAAATATTTGAAAAAGCAGCACACGCAAAACATCTTCCCTTAATGACTTTTAATTAGAAGCGTTTTTAAACCTGCTGCTGCTCAACAAAAGAGAACATTATAACATACTAAACAGCATCAGTCGAATTTGTCAATATTGTAATCATGATTATTTAAAACGATTATTAGTGGGCCATATGACCAAAACTTTATATGAAAGCTTTATTTAAAGATAGTGATACATATCAAATATATATTTTCTGTAATTAAATTTGACATCTACATTTTAGAGACCAGCGAAATGTCACGATTCTCAACACCACAGCAGGAATACCAGAGTAACTAATATTAGTAAAAAAAAAAAAAGGCCTCAATTATTGAACATAATTAAACTGCCAGTAATAAAAAAAATATACAAATGAACCAAACTGTGCTTTAAGTTTTTAAAGAAGGACGGTGGGGGGTGCTCGGGATGGTGACTGAGTCGTTCTGACATCACATATTTACAGAAGTCACGAGGGCTCGTAAAAAATCACTACTTTATGCAGGCTGTGTGAGCTTTACTGTGGACTGACTATTTTGAAACGTATATGGTACATAGCCCCTAGACCTCTGTTATGAAAAAAGTCAGGGAATTTCATTCATTTCTATGGGACCTTTAAAGCATCATGGCAGAGCTCTGAAGTCGACTAGTCGGTGCAACCCCTAGTGTATACTGTGTGGTGTATATAATGCATACTGCCTACTGTTTTGTAAAAATATGAAACCGTATACATCTAAAGAAAATTTAAACAGTGCTATACTGTTTTTTTTCTTTTCATTTCTGACAAAAAAACCATGAGATGTCCTTTTAACTTGCAAAGAAAATGCCTTAATTTCAGTGTTTTATTCTTGACTGATGAGTTTGAGGCAGCAATGCGTTGTGTCATGCATTACAGATGAACCTTTAAGTGTTTGTTTATCTGAGAGCTCTTATCTGGTCATGCGTTAGGGATGTTTGGTTTATCATCTTAATGTTTATGCTTCTGTTTGTCCGTCTCAGAAGAGAAGCCTGTCGGGTTCAGGTTGAAACCTCCCACACTCATTCATGGCCAGGCCCCAAGCTCAGGTAAGATCAACTCATTCCTGCTTTGAACCCTTTTCTGCATCCACACACATGCAGCACATGAATCTGCGAAAGATTCGGGAAGTTAGTCACAGTGGGTCTGACTGGAAAGCTTCCTCTTTCTGTACTTTAAAAATAAGTCATCTTGTGCGTTTGAAAGCTCCTTAAATAGATAAATTGCTTCAATGTTTAGCTCTTCTTATGAGGTATTGTTTAGAATAGTGTCATTTTAATAGTATATACAATTTTATTTTATTATTATATACTCAAATGTTACATATTCTAGTATTTATTAATGTTGATATTTATCAATATTATTTATTTGTTGATTCATTTTTTTATTTTAGTAATTGCAGCTTTTGTATTTGTATTAGTTTTGAAAATTTCCGTTTATTATATTAGTTTTAGTAATTTTAGTAGCTATTTTTTGTTTAAATATTTGTATCAAATATTAGACTTAATTTCAATTATGGAAGACAATTTTTGAAACAATCATTTGTAAATGTATAATTAATTTATTATAGTTAAAGATGATTAGTTTTAGTGTATTAAAGATTTTAATATAATAACTTTTTAAAGAAATAAATCACTATCATGATATATATTGTTATCGTGATATAAGATTTTGCGTCATCGCCTATCGTCAAAATACATTGGTGTGTGCTGCTGCGGCGCTTTGTTTCTGATTCAATCCATTAGTGAATGCGATCTTTATCGTATGCCACCACGTCAAAAGCCCAGAACAGCGACCAGTGTTCAGACCAGGAGCTGTTCTAAACAGGCGCATCTGTACATGGTCACGCTAAGCACTGCAGTTTTAAAACAACCCCATTTTAAGCCGTTGAAAATCACTTTCACAGCAATAGAGCTTCTGTGGAGGTCTCTTTCTGTGTGAGAACCCTTTTCTTTTGCCGACTTTGAACAATTACATAAACACACTTATATGCAAGTCAGAATCCCATCTTTTAAGTATCCTCAAACACAGTGATTTAGGTCTCTATTTAGAGTTTTAAACCATACAATGTAACAGTGTCCGGACTTTCTTAAAGGGGTGTGTGTATCTCAATATCTCTATCATGTTAATCACAGCACACTCTAGAACATCTCTCACTCTCGACTAAATCACTCTGTAACTTTAATCAGAATAAATAACAATAATAATGATATATTTATAATATGTATATAATCTATACATCTACACATGTTAATTATCTCTCTCTCTCTCTCTCTCTCTCTCTAATCTCTACTCAATGTATGTAGTGTCTCTCTCTTATCTCTCTCTCTCTCTCTCTCTCTCTCTACTCTGTCTCTCTCTCTCTTATCTCTCTCTCTCACTGACTGTTTATTTATCTTCAGTGAGGTTGAGTTTCTTTATTAGCATTGTATTAGTTTGATATTGACATTGGTGACAAGGATTATGAAAATTATATATACAGATTTTAATATAATAACCTTTTAAAGAAAAAACATATAATATTGTTATCGTGATATAAGATCAAAATCATTCTATAAATCGAAAAGACATTGGTTGGTCAGTTGTGCTGCGGCGTTTGTTTCTGATTCAATCCATTAGTAGGTTGTTTTTCAGGCGTTCCCAGTCAAAAGCCCAAAGAACAGCAGCGCAGTGTTCTGAGACCAGCTGTAAGGGCATTATCTTAGAATCACTGAGCTCTGTAAATGAAGGATCAGGGCTTTAAATCTGGGGAGAAATGTTTCACAGCAACAGATTCTGTGGAGGTCTCAGATTGTTCTGTAGAGAACCACATTTCAGGCTCGTTTGTGTTGAGAACAGATATGTAAAGCGAAGTCAAAACCCTTGTTTTATCTTTCTAAAAGTGTAATCGCATGTTTTATCTCTATTTATAGTTTTAACCATAAATGTGGTCATTTATAGTGTGTGTATCTCTCTCTATCTCTCTATCTCTCTATCTCTCTATCTCTCTATCTCTCTATCTCCCCTCTTCTCTTGAGTCTCTCCCTCTCCCCTCTCCCCTCACTCTCTCTCTCTCTCTCTCTCTCTCTCCTCTCTCTCCCCTCTCTCTCTCTCTCTCCTCTCCTCCCTCTCTCTCTCTCCCTCCCTCTCTCTCTCTCCCTCCTCTCTCCCTCTCCTCCCTCTCTCTCTCCCCTCTCTCACTCTCTCTCTCCTCTCCCTCTCCTCTCCCTCTCTCCTCTCTCTCTCCCTCTCTCTCCCTCTCTCTCTCTCCCCTCTCCTCCCTCTCCCTCTCTCCCCTCCCTCCTCTCTCTCACTCTCTCTCTCCTCTCCCTCTCTCTCCTCTCCCTCCCTCTCCTCTCTCCCTCTCTCCCTCTCCCCTCTCCTCCCTCACTCCCTCTCTCTCTCTCTCCCTCTCTCTCTCTCTCCTCTCTCTCTCCCTCTCTCTCCTCTCTCTCTCTCTCTCTCTCTCTCTCTCCTCTCCTCCCTCTCCCCTCTCTCTCTCTCCCCTCTCTCCTCCCTCTCTCCTCTCTCTCTCTCTCTCTCTCCTCTCTCTCTCTCCCCTCTCCCCTCTCCCCCTCTCCCCTCTCTCTCTCTCTCTCTCTCCTCTCTCTCCCTCTCCCTCCTCCTCACTCTCCTCCCTCCTCACTCCTCACTCTCTCTCTCCTCTCCTCTCTCCCTCTCTCTCTCTCTCTCTCTCACTCTCTCCTCTCTCCCTCTCTCTCTCTCTCTCTCTCTCTCTCATATCAATCAATCACTTTTGTGAGACTTGTGACGTCACATTAATTTATATATTTATGACGTCATTGCGTCAAGTTTGCGTTCAGACGAGTTTTGGCACTTCAGATCTGTTCTACTCAATAAAATGTCACATTGTAATACAACTGAATGCTGAATACAACTGAATAGTATAAATAGTAAACACAACCCATTAATACTACTAGTTAACCAGGAATCACTCTCATTATACTCTTTAATTCCTGATTTATAATCGTGACATTGTCTGATAAAATCAACATACATCTAACTTACACTAAAAAGCGATTATATCCTGTGTTTTTTGTAGGCTATATTACGGTTTTGTTTCATTCAGTGCACTGCCTGCGTCTGAGTAACAAACTATGAGCATTATGTTCAAATTTAAAAGTCCAAGAAAAAGTCCAAAACTGAGACTCGACTACGCAGGGAAGGACATGTTTGCTAGCGCCACCGAACTGACAGCGCAGCGCAAACTAATCTCACCAGCGCAGCGCGAACATAAGAAGTTCGTGTTTTTCCTGCATGTTAAAGGTCCCATATTGTCAAAACTGACTTTTTTAAAACAGAGGTCTAGGGGATATGTAACTACCATATACGTTTCAAAATAGTCAGTCCACACAAGCTCACACAGCCTGCATAAAGTAGTTGTGATTTTTTTCACAAGCCCTCGTGACTTCCGTAAAAATGTGATGTCAGAACGACTCAGTCACCATCCCGAGCACCCCCCACCGTCCTTCTGCCAAACCCCCAGACAGCATCGCTCCATGCCATGCTGAGCGAAAACACGGAAACATGTCGAAAAGGTTCACTTTAACAGACGAAACCAGATCGGACCGACCTGTAACGTTACACTCTCATCAAGGGATGGACGATCTGACAGGAACTGTTACTATGAAGTGAATCACATCTAACATGATGTATAGTAAAGACAAACTCACAGTGTCTATCTAGTCATGATTTCAATTTCAGTCTGCAACTATTTTTACAGCTACATTATCATTCCAGCCACAATTAATCACAACGCTGTATATACACAATTACAAATTATTATAAATCACCAGTTTGTTGTTTTACACACATGCATTATTTCATACACCGCATAGTCGCGAGATGCAAGAAATCTTCAGACGCGCCCATAACAACAACAGACAATACTTTATTTAACCTTTTCTGATAAGTGTGCGCTACATACACGATCATGTTTGACGATCATTTCTGTCCAGTCCACTCGTTTTATCTCGTTTAACCACAGCTATCGTTTTTTTGTCTGGCAGTGGCAGCAGGTATACGATCAAATTTCTAATTTGAGTCTGTATTACATTGATTCTGGCACCCAACATCACAAGATGATATTTTAAGCTCATTGTGTAGCCGAATCTGCGCTGGTTTGAATGAGCAGTTTTCCCATTGTTAGTTTGTTTTACTTCCAGCTTAGCACGGTAACGTAATTGTGACGTCGGCCCTACATGACCCTAGTAACCTGAGGTTGGCCTAGCCGCACGTCACTCAGAAAACAACAGGCCAATCAGAAAAGAGGCTCATGAATATTAATTACACAGGACAAATCGATCTGTTTTCAGCAGAGCTCCTGAGAAAAGAGCTTTAAAATATATTAAGATGATTTTTGGTACTTATACCGCAAATATATATTCTTAAGGACATCAAAACCTAAAATAAAACTCCAGAAAGGTGTACAATATGGGACCTTTAACATCATGAAGATCAGTATTAAGTTATTCAATTTCTTTTGCTTATTATCTTTCATATTACTACATTAACAGTTGTTTTAGCTCCTTTGAAGACTGCACACATTGCCTGTATATAATAGCCTATATATTAAGACTTTAAGTCCATTTGCTGTTTTTCTTTTGTGCAGATGTTTTGATGTAGCATAATTCCATGCATCTAAAGTCAGACTATTTTTGCCTTAGATCTTGAAATCATGTTTTTTTTCTAATTATATAAGGTTAAAATACATATTTTACCTGTAACTTAACTAAGGTCTACTAAAATGTTATTCCAATTTTTTTTTCTCATATCACGATATATATCGACATCATCGTGACATGTATTTTAGCTATATCGCCCACCTAGTGACCACTAGTATTCATGACTCCGAGCCGTATTATTGTAAACGTGTGTTGATGGTGTGATGCTGTTAGTTTATGCCAATGTTTTTTCGCTCGCAGACTCCAGCTGTGGAACAAATGGAGTGGGGAAGTTTGGAGATTCATCATCAGAGAGCCAGTCCGTTTTCCTGAACAACACGGAGAGCTCAGACAAATCACCGGTGAGGACATACAGCACAAACATCTGAGATGGAAACGCTTGATCGATAACCCACAACTAATTACATCCTCTTTAGAGCATCCTGCAAATATCAGCAGCACCTGCAGTCATTGCTCGTGTATGAGATGACCTGGGTGCTTAGTAATTCATAACTGATGACCATTACATATGACTGTAGGAAATTACAGACAATCTGCTCTAGTTGCAGCATTAATGCAGGTTCATTCAAGAGTTAATCATTGTAGTTTTAAGCAGCAGTAAGGGGTGTAATAGTGCTGAGCAGTGACATTTTCACTGATTTATGAAATGTTAAATGAGATTTTACTGAAAGTGACTCATATTTGTAAATCTATAAATCAATTTGTAATCTCAAATATTATCTTACTAAGACATTATTGGGGAATATAAAGTGACAACTGATACTTATATCATTTTATTAAATAGTCTCCTATACCGTCTCATGGATTTACATTACAAGCATCAGGATTTCATCACTTTTTGGCCATATAAATCTCAGCATCTGCACCAAATGTAATATTTTTGCTTAGCTTAGGCTGAGCTGTTTTTCCTCCGTAAATATGAGCTCTATCTTCTCTATCATAGAGGGTTTCTGTTGGTCTTCAAGTCTTAATTCCACAATTTAAGGTCTATAAAGTCAAAAATTGAGAGAGCAGAAAGTCTCAAAGTCTTAAAAGTCTTAAATTAATAAATTACGGATAATGAATAATTGACACTAGCATTATGCTTTATTATTTTAAATGGGTTTAATGTATCATGCAGCCTCGAAAAATGATCTTAAAATGTGTTTCATGGATTCTCGTCCGTCAAATGCGCCACTTCCAGTATTTAGCCGATTACTCAACACAGGCAAAATTACTCAAATAGAATCAAGGAATTGTGACAGCCCTAATATGAAGTCTTGTTTTCTGAGAAATGTAACAAAATTAAGTTTATGCTTAAACAAAAATCTGTAAATTAGATATGAAAACTTGTTTTCTCTTTGAATTAAGTAGATTTCTCTGAATCTTCAGAAATTATATCTTGTTTTAATCATAAACTCACATTATTTTCATCAATCTATAATTAAAATAAGACCTATTATAATAAAAGGATCTTTAGACATTTGCACAGGACAAAATACTTGTTTTATGCAATGATATCAGGAGGTAGAGTAAGAGTTATGTCCATATTTTATAATACTTATTCAAGCCATAATTTATTTTATTCATTTTTTTTAAATAATGGAAGTATATTGGATTTAATTTTGTCTTAATTTTGAAGAGTTGCTTATTTGACACATTTACATTTAAAGACCATATTCAAAATAAATTCAGATTTTTCCTTAAAAAGGTCTTAAATGAACCTTCATAAAACTGGCATAAACTCTCTCATACTGTATGTGCCACAAAAGCCTGATTTATCTAACATAATACTCCAAAAATACTTGTTACTAAAAGCCCATAGACTCGTCGTCGGATCTGCATTCACTTTTGCAGTTGAGATGAAAACAGTGACTCAAAAGATTCCACACAAGATTCTCAGTCTGGCAGCACCAATTATTTCTTACAGTACATGGGCAGCGCTAGGTAACGGTTCAAAAGAGCCATGCGAATCTGTTCGCTCTCTCTGGCCCGGCTTCTACATCCTGTAAATCTGCTTCTGTTTGATTTTGCAGCTCCAACAATGCCACCAACAGCTCAGATAAAGGCTCCAAGTTTGTTTTTGGCCAGAACATGTCTGAGAGAGTTCTGGTGAGTGTATAGGGTGACTGGTTTTGGACAACCGATGCATTTTTTTTGTCCCATTTCGTGTTTTGCACAGACGGTTCAGTTTTTAAATGTAGCATATGAAGGAACAGTTTCCCCCAAAATAAAAATGATTTACTCCTACTTTAGTTTTTTCTCAAAAAGAAGTTTAGTAGATAATCCAAGCTGCTCTATTCCATGCAGTTGAAGTCAGAAGTGACTCCAAAAAGAACAGAAAATAACCTATTTGGTTTTTATTTTGGGTGAACTATTTCTTAAAATATTTCAGCAGGCAACAGTAAATGGATCGTCAGAGGTGAATAGACTCTTTTGTGTGCAAATTTCCAGAGCTCAATAATTCCACAAGGCAGAAGTCAGTGAGAGGCCAGTAAAGACTGTCCAGCTCCAGCATCTGAGCCGTCATCACAAGAGGCCACACTAGAAATGCTTTATTATTTACAAATGTAATGTCAGTGTGTGTGTATATGTGTGTGTGTGTGTGTATATTTGTGTGTGTATGTGTGTGTGTGTGTATATATGTGTGTGTATATATTATGAATTGTGTGTGTATAATATGAAGTCTTGTATTGTGTGTGTGTGTATATATTTATGTGTGTTGTGTGTGTATATATTTAGTGTGTATGTGTGTGTATTGTTTGTGTGTGTGTGTGTGTGTATATATTTATGTCTTCAGTATATATTATATCTGTGTGTGTGTGTGTGTATATATATGTGTGTGTGTGTGTGTGTGTATATATTTATTTATGTGTGTGTATATATTTATGTCTGTATATATATGTGTGTGTGTGTGTGTGTGTATATATTTATGTCTGTGTGTATATATTTATGTGTGTGTGTGTATATATTTATATGTGTGTGTATATATTTATGTGTGTGTGTGTGTATATATTTATGTGTGTGTGTGTATATTGTGTGTGTGTGTATATTTGTGTGTGTGTGTGTGTATATATTTATGTGTGTGTGTGTGTGTATATATTTATGTGTGTGTGTGTGTGTATGTGTATATATATATATTTGTGTGTGTGTGTGTATATATTAGTAGATAGTGTATAGCCTTACAAATGAGGACAATATTGTCACTTTGGATAAGTGTCTGCTAAATTAATGACTTAATGTAAATATACACACACATATATTGTTATATATATATATATATATATATATATATATATATAAATATATTCTGTTTTTTATTTGTATATACATTATTTTTTTATATTACAATAAAGTAAATTAAACATTTAACAATTAATTATTTAAAAAAGTGAATGAATATAAACTTTAAATTGTATAAATATTACAAATTAAGCTGATGGATGTATGGATTTATTTATTTTTATATTATTTATCTCCATGTTCATGTTTTCAGATTGGTTGTTGTGTTGATGCTTTTGTTCTGTGATTTGAGTTATTTAGTGTGACTATTATTTTTCAGTGAGAATTGATTCCTGATGCTAAGAACATGATGTTTACTCCTAATTGCATGTTGTATCTTGACATTGGTCATACTAGAATCACACTTTGATTGTTTGGCTTATTGAATATTAAATTATGGATGCTTTAGGATTATCAATCAGTGTTGTCATGCCATAATTGATATTTTGAGCTAAGCATTCACCACACTCGGCTCATCGTGAGCTGTTGAACTGATGCGTTTCTCTCTGTGTGTATGTCAGATCACAGTGTAACTGAGTCTCTGGAGGAGTCGGCAGCCGCGTACACCAAAGCCACTGCCAAGAAGTGCATTCTGGAGAAAGTAGAGGTCCGTACAGGAGAGGAGTCGGAGAGCAATGTTTTACAGGTGAGATGACGTTCAGCATCACTGTCAGAGTCGTCACAGCAAAAACATTGGCTCATAGTCCACAATTTAAAGAATGTTATGTGTTCAGAACCAAATAATCTGTCAACAACATCTGCCTTAGAAAGTGATCTCAACTCATTCATAATTGTTTTTTATTGATCAGCAAGTCAGCATATTAGAATGATAATGATTTCAGAAGATCATGTGACACTGAAGACTGGAGTAATGATGCTGAAAATACAGCTTTGATCACAGGAATAAATTACATTTTACAGTATATTCACATAGAAAACAGCAACAGTTGTTACTGTATTTTTGATTAAGTAAATGCAGCCGTGCTGAACAGAAGAAACTTATACAAAAAAAAAAAGTTATTCCAAACTCTTTCTTTCTATCACACTAGTCTCATGTTAACCTGTAATGTTTCGGGTTTAGTGCAAATTAAGCTCATAATTTTGATAATCTCAAAAAAACAAAACATGCATCTTACTTGTTTCTCATTTTCCCCAACGAAAGGTAAAATCCGAGTTACGGTGAGACACAATGGAAGTGAATGGGATCAATTTTAAAACATTAAAATACTGTTCAGTAGTACATAAGTGTAAATGCATGAATCATTTTAGTGTGAAACACTGCTTATTAATCATTTGTGTAAGCATTTATTTGTATCCAGTTGTGCTGTTTTTGCCATGACAAAACAATAATAAAAATAAATAAAAAATATATATATATATATATATATATATATTAGGGATGGGCATTTAAGCAAATGTAATATTCGATAATCGCTGGGTATTATTCGATTACTATTCAAAATCGCACCCCTCCCGCATGTACCCGCCCACCCACGCGCACACACACGCGATATACACACACACACACACACACAGAGAGAGGGGAGAGAGACCATCCAGGCTTTCAATCTGTATGATAACAAACTGTTTAGTTAATTAGAGAATAGTCTATCTTAACCCAAGAAAATTAATGGTTGTAAAGTATGATTGCTGAAACAGATTAATATAACATAACCGAATAGCGGCATTTATTAACAGAACATTCCGTCGATTATCAACTGCTCATAAGGCTACATTTCTATTTTAAAATGAACATGAACATTCATATTATTAAAAGAAAATCTTAAATCTGATTAATGCATCAATGAATATTAGGCGAAAACATATTGGCGCTAAACAGAATATCATTCTTAAAGCATATTACACGCTAAAACATATTGTGAACCGCCTGAATGACACTTATTATGTGAACATTAATTTTAACGTCTGTCTTCATAACAATAACCTATTTCATAGATACAAATGTATTAAATGAACATGTTCACATGCTCGGAAGACAGGAGTTGTTCACAATTAGTTCGGTGAACTTTGAATTGAAACAAGGGAAGGAATATAGAGCAGAATATATTCTCAGAATTCCCCGCCTGAGTCTGAGCCCGTGTCTCTCTCTCTCTCTCTCTCTCTCTCTGAGCCATTTAAATAGTTCAGTTTTGGTTTTTAATAGCAAATTGGTCATTATTGTGTTTCCTTTCTTTATTAATTTAATTTAGAAATATGATTGGAACATCCTTTGTTTGTTAAATTCAAGTTTGATTTTTTTTTAAATACCAAGCGGCCAGCGCAAGTTTGATCAGTTTATCTTTCTCAAATAAATAACTAAATAATTAACGTCATAATATTTTAATAATAAAGTCAAAATTACGATCATAAAATCATGTTACATTGCCTGAAGTTAAAGTTAAAATTACACCTGTATACTCTGCCAAAAAAATAATAATAACAAGTGTGGCATCCAACCTGTAATTCTTCACATTTAACACAATTTTGCATATAAATATAATATATCAACCAGTGGAATATTATTATTTCAGCAAAAAACGAATAATTTGAATGCAGGGAGTTCGTCACGGCTTCATTAATGGGAAACAGGACGTGAAGGCGACGGAGAAGCACTCTCGTGCAAAGTTTTGTTAACTTTGGTTTATTATTTTGAGTTGTTTGGGACGCTGTAGCAAACGACCCTCTCACAATATATTGTTTAACAGGTCTATTGTTCACGCAATCAGGCTGAACGTATCAGAAGTTCCGTGCTCCGGCGTGGTTAGCGCTCACACATAGTGTGTGTGTGTGTGTGTGTGTATGTGTGCCGCCGAGTGCCGACAGTGCAGTTCGCGCATGTACTGAAAGGAGTTGTCTTTCGCCCAAATGCTTTTAATCGCTACATTTTTAAACAAACAAGGCTTAAAACGCATGCAAATGATACAATTTAGTGACCACCTGCAGTGGCCCGATCTGGTAAGTGACAACCGAGCGTCCTTCACGCCATCGGACAGTCTTTATTGTCAAGCCCTGGTACACCTTTAGAAAATAATCGCACAACCTAATCGATATTCTATAATTAAATAGAATATTCGAATATTCGATAATCGTGACCCATCCCTAATATATATATATGCATCAATAAATAAACAGCTTCACACCACAAATAATGCACAAGTTTAAAAAAATATATGCATTTATACAATTATAATCTTGACATTTGTTTTTAAAACCTTCCCTTTATTTTCTCACCGTAAACTTTTTTTATATATAAAGCTTGGGAGGGATTTTTGAGTCCATCTATTTTTCATACTTATCAGTTTTTTGTACTTCATATTATTTTAGTAGTTCAGGTTATGCTTTCAAAACTGTATTAATTTGTTTCATGTTCTAGTGTCTTGCCTCATAGACATCTATTGTAAGTGCATCACTGTAAACCGAGAGCAGCCTGAATTCTTTTCTGTATTTTATAGAGCTGAAATATTCCTTTCATCTTTTCAGGCCTGTTTTTCCTCTCTGATGTCCTGATAATGAGCTGATTTGTGTCCGTCTCTCCACAGATGCAGTGCAAGTTGTTTGTGTTTGATAAGCCAGTTCAGTCGTGGGTGGAACGAGGCCGCGGCCTGCTCAGACTTAACGACATGGCGTCTACCGAAGACGGCACGTTACAGTCGAGATTAGGTAAGAGCAGCGCCGAGTGTCAGGCTTCTTTAGAGCAGCTGAAATGTGTTGATGTTCCTCACGAGTCTGCTTCTGTCTGTTAGTGATGCGCACGCAGGGCAGTCTGCGGTTGATCCTCAACACCAAGCTCTGGCCTCAGATGCAGGTGGACAAAGCCAGTGAGAAGAGCGTTCGTATCACAGCCATGGACACGGAGGACCAGGGCGTCAAGGTCTTCCTCATATCGGTAGGATGGACACCTCTGTAACACTTTACACAGGAAGTGCATCAGTTATTAGGTGTACTTATCTGTTAAATAATGCAAATGTTTTTGCAGACGCTTTTATCCAAAGCGACTTACAATTGGGGAATACATAAAGCGATTAATCTTGACTGCTTACAGAAAATTTGATCCAATAAATATATAAATAAAATAAAATGTGTATTATACATTACAATAAATAAATATATATACACACACACATACAGTCATGGCCAAAAATATTCAACCTTGGTGAATATGATCAAAGGCTGTGCAAATTAATCTGCATTGTTAATCCTTTTTCTTTTATTTAAAAAAAATCACAAAAATCTAACCTTTCATTGGATAATAAGAATTTTATGGGAATTTTTGGAAATGGGATTTTCACTGCTCTAGCTCTTTTCTTAAAGACACTTCACTAATTTGTGAAGCTCAATTATCTTTTGCTGCACATCAGAAATATATTCTTTAGTTTTTCTCATTGTGATGATGATTAAGTGAATTTGGGCTTTGTTTTCCCTCCTATTTATATTTCTGTGAAACAGGAAGCCATGGCTGGATCATTTCATGTTCATAATTGTGAATATGAATGGGAATATACTTCAGAGATATTTTACTCATAAGAATTTCCAGGGGTGCCAATAATTGTGTCCAACGTGTATTTGAGAAACACATTTATTTCATTATGATATTTCCCCCTATTTTAAATTCTTATTATCCATTGAAAGGTTATATTTTTGTAATTCTTTTAAAATAAAAAGTCAAAAGGATTAACAATGCAGATTAATTTTCACAGCCGCCTTTGATCATATTTACCAAGGGTGCCAATATTTTTGGGCATGACTTTGTGTGTGTGTGTATTTATGTATGTATATATATAGATATATACATGTTCCTGTGGCTCAGTGGTAGAGCATTGTGTTAGCAGCGCAAAGGTTGTGGGTTCGATTCCCAGGAAACACATACTGACAAAAATGTATAACCTGAATGCACTGTAAGTCTCTTTGGATAAAAGCGTCTGCTAAATGCATAAATGTAACTGTAATATATATTTATATATAAAATTAATTTAATTAAAAGTATTTTACTTTAATAATTTTGTATGTTTGTTTTAATTAATTATATTTATATTTAATTTTTATTATAATTATGATATATAATTACACATTTAGATTAAATTATATAAAAATTTATTTTTTAATTTGATGTATATTTTGATATAAAATGTATTTTAATTTATATTTTAATTTATATTCACAGTTATATTTATTATTCATTATCAACATTTATCTAAATATATAAATAGCTTTTTTACAACTCTAATAACGGTTTTGGTGGTACTAGTTGAATTTATGTATGTTGGCAGGTATCAATTAATGCTGTTGAATTGCATATTGATGAGTGTATTTTTCACCGTTTTAAATGTGTTGTTTTTCTTGATTGAACATGATATTGTTTTGGCTTATTTGCTGGTGTGTTATGATAATGTGTTGGGTCATGTGACCTTTGATCTCCTGGAGGTATAAAGAGTGGCACATCAGTGTTCGTTTGTCTGATGAAGAGCCTGCGCGCTCGACACGTCACATACTATGTGAAAGTTTTTAAAATACATCTTTAATGCTTTTGGTGTTGCCGACTTTACATTTAAAAGATGTTTCTAGTTATTCGTTTTAAAATATTGAATCTACTAGAAGTTTTGTATGCACAATCTCTATAAAGTTGTTTCTCTATCACTCACCCGTTCATCAGTGATCGTGTGGGTCAGTTTGGGGAGTCTTGTATCATGGCGTATGATAAAAGCATTGCTTCTCTTCCTCTGCGTCCTCAGGCGAGCTCTAAAGATGCGGGTCAGCTGGCCGCGGCGCTGCATCACCGGATCCTGGCCCTGCGGAGTCATGTGGAGCAAGAGGTCGAGAGCGCACCCCTCCCAGCCGAACCAGAGATCCCGCAGTCCACCGAGGACGACAGCGACGATGACCAGCCCGCTAACAACAGCAGCGGCGGCAGCACGGGGAACTCCTCCGCCAGCGGTACGGTGTATTACATGGGGAACCAGTGGTGAAATTCTGAGGGTTATTGATAAGCCAGAAATATAGTAGCTAAATCATTTCTAGATATTTTTATATAAATTGTATATCTGATGACCCACTGTTTCTGTCTTTGTTCAATCAGCCACATACTGTAACTGTAAGTGCACTTTCTTGTATTTAAACCTCACCTGTAAGTTTAAAGTTAAGCCTTAATTGAGATTCAAATCTGAGTTCAAAGTTATGGTGCAATATTATAATCTTAAATATAAAATAAATCCAGGATCAAACTGATGGTTTAAATGTAAACCTGCTTATTTTTAAACACGGTTTAAAGTTTGGTGCAACAGAATTATTAGATAAGCCTTGATTTAATCTAGATTTAATATTAATCCTTGTTGGTGCAACCCACCCTTAGACTTTTATTTTAAAGATTAATAAATGCTGTAAGAATGTATTACTCATTGGTTCATTTTAGCTAATGCAAAAACCTAAATGACCCTCAAAAACCTAGATTTGTTTTTATAAATGAATGTATTTAAGTGGATTCACGGACGTAAAATATTTTATATTGAATAAAAAAACACTTAATGTAGATGTTACCTTTTTTTCAGTGTAGTGTGTTATAAACAAGTATTATAACACACTACATAAAACATAGATACAAACATAAAACATATCATTTCAGACCCGTCTGACAATAAAGTGCTATATCATATCATTATATCTCAAATATTGAGTAATTAAACAATACCTAATATTGACCTCTAACTGATGCCGGTTGTTTTCTGAGTTTTCTTGAGTTAACGTTGACTTGTTTTCTTCCAGGTAACTGTGAGAGCAGCGAGACCCCAGCCGCCCAGAGCACATAGCATCCCGACCCGCAGCCGCCCACCGGGGCTTTTAGCGCAGGCATCTCTACGGACAGCCTAGACCGTGCCGGACCGGAGCCGTGGACCCCTGGAGCGGAGTCTCACCCAAACCTCTGTAGTTCATCCCCCCAACATTTATTGTAAATCTGGAGTTGTTTTTGTTTTTTATCATTTTGTTTGTTTTTAGTTGTTTTTTCTCTTGGACTGCAAATAAACAAATTAAAAAGACAACAAAAAAGGATTAAAAAAAAAACTAAAAACTGAGACTTTTCCATATATGGCTTCGGACTTGGTCGCTCATCATATTGATGAGCGTGAGGGTGTTTCTCTCCGTTTAAGACGTGGCTCATCAAGACTGCAGTTTCTACCGTGGGACCGTTTTTTACTCATTCTCTCTCTTTTCATTGGCTCTCGGCTTCACCGTGACCTCGCCGCATCACGCTTATTAGCCAATCAGCTGGCTGGAAGCGCCACGGTCACCTGACCTCTGCTGTGTTCCGTATACTTGTACCATTTTTCCAAGCTGATTTCTGCCAGCTTCACCGAGCGTCTCCTGGATTTACTCACGTTCTAGGACAAGCTGACACTCTTTACTAGTCTGCTAAGATGATAGTTCGATTTCTCATTGGTGTTAACGAATAAAGGACTTAACGGGCACACGGACTCGTGCTTTAGTGAATCAGTTTCTAGATCCGCCCCCTGTAAAAGAGAAAAATATCTTCACCCGACGTCTCTTGAAACATCAAACTGAGTTGTGTAGCTTCGTTTAGGGGCAGATCATGTTTAATGTTCTTTTTTGTTTGTTGATCTGATGAGAATTTAACATTTAAAACAGCATCTCGGTATTTGTTTTATTTTCAATACTCTGAAGGTTTGTGTATTGTGTTGGCCTTTTTTAAATATTGATTTACTATATTAACTTTTTATCCATTTTCATGTTGTTTGGAGACGAATTGTCAGAAATGAAGATGTTCTTCGTGTGTTGGAAGTTTGAGTGCATTTAGACGGGGGAAAAAAGGACAAAAAACTTGTACCCTTGAATGTTCTGTACATTTCTATGCGTATTATCACTTACTAGCACACCATGTCTCCGAACTCCTTTACAAAATAAATAGTAATATCAAAGTAAAAAAAAAGATGAAACATTTGAAATAAAATTTTGTCTTATGTCAAAACGTGGTCCTCTACTTCAGTTTCTCGCCAGGAATAATCCATTGATTTTCTTCATTTGGAATTGATCTTTTCTGTTTTCCAATGCTGCATTTATTCGATCAAAAATACAGTAAAAGCACTTAAATATTATTAGAATTTAAAACAACTCTTTTCCACTTCAGTATATTTTGCACTGTAATTTATTTCTGTGATGCGCAGCTGTATTTACAGCATCATTACTGCAGTCTTCAGTGTCACATGATCTCCAGAAATCATAATAATATACGATTTACTGCTCAAGAATCTATCTATCTATCTATCTTACTGCTCATTGATCATTATCAATGTTGAAAATAGTTGTGCTGCTTCATATTTTTGTGAAGCACTAAAAAAATAGAATTCTTTGAATAGAAATTTCAGAAGAACAGCATTTATTTTAAATAGAAACCTTTGGAAAAAAAATTGTAAACATAACGTTTTGATCAACATTGCGTCTTTAATGAATAAATGTATTAAGACAAATCTGTCCCAAACTCGAGATGGTTAGTTATTTGGACAGGACATGTGTGATGTAGTGAATGTTCAGCAGGTGGCGCTCACGATCAAATCAATAGAAGCAAGCACCAGTTTACAGCTAAACAGCTGCTGTGATTCATCAAGTGATTGAGTGTGTCAGAGAACTCAATAAAGCTCTTTTGAAGCTGATGTCTTACAAGCCCGGGTTCGAGATTCACATGCGTTCATTGTCTTCTGGGAACAAGCCGTGTGTGTGAATCATTAAAGCACGATGTGGAAATCAAAGACGTTTAATTAGACATGATTTCAACTAGTAAACATTGTGCAATCTACACCATTCCAGTAATATTTCTAATGACAAATCGAATGCGTCGAAGCTGATTTCTGATGATGACTACAGCTTCCATGCGCTCTTCATCATGCTGATGAAATACTCGTCGCTGTCGACAGAAGCACTGACTCCGCTGTAATAGTTCACGAACTCCTCCAGCGTCACCTGGAAGAAGAAACGAGAGATAAGCACATTATGACCGTGCAAACCCGTTGATTTCAGAAGATATAGTTTCATTCTTATACACTGTACTCGGCACATTTTGACTGGCATCAATTCATTCAAATGCTTTCCCCTTTTTTACCGATTACGGTCGAGCAGGACTAAAGGCCCGTTCCCTTGAAGAACGATAGAATAGTTATTTTATTCACTTCCACACTTAACACGTTATAGACGAGCGCTGTTCTTTTCTTTTAAAATCTTATCTTTCTCGTTATATAGTTATTGTCTTTACTGTAAACGGGCCTTTAGCGTCCAGTGTCCGCACACATGCACGGTAATGTTCAGTGTTGGGGAAAGTTACTTTTAAAAGCAATGCATTACAATATTGCATTACTCCATAAAAAAGTAACTAATTTCGCTACTTTTTATCAGTGGCGTTCAGTTCATAGATATGTTCTGCATACCCAGGCCAGAAATAAGTTCACGGATAATTAATATAAACATGATTATGAGTTTATCATGAGTTTATGAGTTAGGAATAAGTACGTGACATGATTTATTGGCAATCATTTTCTCTAAATCTACTCAGTTCCGGGCGAACAGTGCTTTGGCGATTTAGCTTCATCATTGGTTAAAAGAGGATTAAAGAAATACAAAAATTATGTTTAGTTGTTGCAGGTTTGTACAGTATAATATCCTGAGTTTTCATTTGACTGTTTTTATTCGTTTTGAGGAATACTGGACCAGATTTTGTGCAGATGAGATGAGTAAATGTTCATATTTAGTCCAGAAGTACAGTAATGCACACAGCGCCTCGGTCTCTCAACACCGGCAGAGAGTCAGTCAATACATGGGAAAACAAAGTAACTGGTGCGACGTATTTGAAAAAGTAACTCATAGTTCCTTCTAATTTAAAAAGTAATTAAGTAATCCGATTACGTAACTTGCGATACTTGTAATGCATTGCCCTCAACACTGTTTAAGTTTGAAGGTGTTAAATTCTCGCACCCTTTAAAGCAGCATTGACTCTGATTGGCTGTCAGTGTATCTATCGTTCATCAGCTCAAAACAATCGTTCTGAAACTCAGTCCAACCATATAATTATCGTTAGACTTGTGGTGTACATTTTCATAGAACTTTTACTACTTTATCTTTGTTGTTATAGTTATTGTCCTTACACCGACGTTCTGTTTATTCTAAACGCACGCTGGTCATCTGTCGCTTTAAATCAGGATGGATTCTGATTGGTTGTAATTGTTTCATCGGCTGGACAAAACTTGTTCTGAAAGTGATTCTCCTCAGTGTCGTTATTTTTGTAGTTGTGATGTGAACTTCCATATTCTCATAGAATTTGACTTAAATCTTTTAAATCTTGAACCGGTGTTCTGACGATTTGTGCTACCCCGTCAGATTGTGCTACCTCCCATTAAAACAGTGGGTAGTACAATTCGACAACGAAAAATACTACCTGTCAAATTATGTTTTATTGATGTATACACCCACCACAACCCTAAACATACCCTTACAGTAATGCACATACAGTAATTACGTGTTATATTCACGGTTGTGGATAGAAGAGATACAGCTAATACCGGAAACCAACAATAAAAAAAAAATTCTACCTATTAGATTGTGTTTTATTAACGTCTACACCAACCCTAAACATACCCTTACAGTAATGCAGATACATTAAATATTGTTTTATATCTATTAGATTGTGTTTTATTAACATCTACACCAACCCTAAACATACCCTTACAGTAATGCAGATACATTAAATATTGTTTTATATCTATTAGATTGTGTTTTATTAACATCTACACCAACCCTAAACATACCCTTACAGTAATGCAGATACATTAAATATTGTTTTATATCTATTAGATTGTGTTTTATTAACATCTACACCAACCCTAAACATACCCTTACAGTAATGCAGATACATTAAATATTGTTTTATATCTATTAGATTGTGTTTTATTAACGTCTACACCAACCCTAAACATACCCTTACAGTAATGCAGATACATTAAATATTGTTTTATATCTATTAGATTGTGTTTTATTAACGTCTACACCAACCCTAAACATACCCTTACAGTAATGCAGATACATTAAATATTGTTTTATACCTATTAGATTGTGTTTTATTAACATCTACACCAACCCTAAACATACCCTTACAGTAATGCAGATACATTAAATATTGTTTTATATCTATTAGATTGTGTTTTATTAACGTCTACACCAACCCTAAACATACCCTTACAGTAATGCAGATACATTAAATATTGTTTTATATCTATTAGATTGTGTTTTATTAACGTCTACACCAACCCTAAACATACCCTTACAGTAATGCAGATACATTAAATATTGTTTTATATCTATTAGATTGTGTTTTATTAACGTCTACACCAACCCTAAACATACCCTTACAGTAATGCAGATACATTAAATATTGTTTTATACCTATTAGATTGTGTTTTATTAACGTCTACACCAACCCCAACCCTAAACATACCCTTACAGTAATGCAGATACATTAAATATTGTTGTTCAGCGTTAGTAAAAGGATGCAATATTGATGCACGCATGCACAGTAAACCGAGGTATGAAAATCTGACGAGAAGGAAAAAATGTCTGGACACCGGCCTTA
Organism: Gymnocypris eckloni scoliostomus; assembly: GCA_027564155.1. NCBI lineage: Eukaryota > Metazoa > Chordata > Actinopteri > Cypriniformes > Cyprinidae > Gymnocypris > Gymnocypris eckloni. Next base: position 2,617,754 of record CM050422.1, read on the forward strand.
GCTGGACATTAATTACCAAGCTATTAGACACCAAGCTAAGTTTTGACTACTAAATTATATGAAATATATTAAAATATGATGAGGATGATGGTAATATTATCTAGTCTGCAGACCCGTATCAGACTGCAAATGCATCACATATCGGATAAATTGGAGATACCTTTCCATCTTTGTCATACGGAGAGTCGAAGTTTTCCAGGAAAGAGCGGAAGACTTGTTCTTCTGTCCACTCTCCGCTCTTGTATTTGGGGTGATGTTTGCTGTTGTAGACACCCTGCAGATCTTCTATGGTCACAACGCCGTCTCCTGTTCTATCAAACTTCTGAAAAGCCTGACCGATCGCCTGTCTCCGAGCGCTCGACATGGGAGGCTGAAGCACAGAAACAGAAGAAGCAGGTTGCATTGAAATGAACACGAACAACCTTTGTGCCCTCAAAACGGATTCTTACCCTTAATTTCTCAAGAAACTCATCAAAGTTGATAGTGCCGCTTCCATCCTTGTCCATCATGGCAAAGATCTGCTGTGCTTTGTCCTTCCCCACAGACACGCCGTAGTTCTCCAGCCCCTTCTCAAACTCCTGGAAGTCTAGACATTTACTGCCATCATCATCCATTATACGAAACGTCCTGGAACGAATTCATATTCTTAGTTAAACTCATGATTTACAGCCTAACATACATAGTTGAACTTTAACATGATTTCATAATTTCTCCCCAAATATTCTACCTGTGTAAAAGAATAAAACAGAAAGATTAATATTTAAAATATTGATTTATTACCTCGCATTGTCAAGAAAATGCCCCAAAATCCCTAAATTAAAAGTATATTTCCTATAAAAGTATAACTAATTTACCTCAAAACATAGTTCAGTTGCTGCCTTTAATTTGATGTATAATCAAAGTGTCTGTACATTTCATTTCATCTTGAATATAGCTGAATCTCAGTAACTTGAAATTGGTTCAATTATCTTGAGTTAAAGCTACGAAAAACAAGTTACCGTGACTTATTGATCATATCATTTTTTACAGTGTTATACATTATTTTTTTTTAATGCTGTTTTAAGATTTATCGAGCTGCATTCTGATTTGTGGAATAACATTTTCATATATTTCATTTTTCAGATTCTCACTACTGCAATGTTTAACAAATATATTATGTACATGTGAATAGTTTTTGTGCAATAGTCATTGTACCACAGCATTTTTACTGTAAAAGACAAACTGAAATATGAAAATATATAATTGAAAATAAATAAACGACTCAAAAGTGAAGCATCTGAATGCACAGTATACGAATCTTATGAGTAATTTGATTCATTTTCATGAAAATTCTCTTTATGTACAATATAGTTTGTAAATATATTCTCTTGATTTTGGGGTGAAATATGACTGTTTTTCCTGAGATTCATCCCATCACTGGTTCAGTCTCTCTGGAGTTTATTCTCTTGATTTTGGGGTGTAATATGACTGTTTTTCCTGAGATTCATCCCATCACTGGTTCAGTCTCTCTGGAGTTTATTCTCTTGATTTTGGGGTGTAATATGACTGTTTTTCCTGAGATTCATCTCATCACTGGTTCAGTCCCTCTGGAGTTTATTCTCTTGATTTTGGGGTGTAATATGACTGTTTTTCCTGAGATTCATCCCATCACTGGTTCAGTCTCTCTGGAGTTTATTCTCTTGATTTTGGGGTGTAATATGACTGTTTTTCCTGAGATTCATCCCATCACTGGTTCAGTCTCTCTGGAGTTTATTCTCATGATTTTGGGGTGTAATATGACTGTTTTTCCTGAGATTCATCCCATCACTGGTTCAGTCTCTCTGGAGTTTATTCTCATGATTTTGGGGTGTAATATGACTGTTTTTCCTGAGATTTATCCCATCACTGGTTCAGTCTCTCTGGAGTTCATTCTCTTGATTTTGGGGTGTAATATGACTGTTTTTTCCTGAGATTCATCCCATCTCTGGAGGAACCTAAGGGTAATTATCCTGCTCAGTGGGGGTAATTAATCATCAGCTTCAAGCAGGAATCAGAACAACAGAGACATCACCTCAGTCTTTCTATGGAAGCACAGATTCATATATTCACAGATAACGAGCTGTAGATGTTTTTAATAGACGGGTATGTCTCTTGCCTTCCCAGTCCCTTGATTCCCGCCGCGCCTCTCTTGAGGCACTGCTGCCGGAGCTCCTGCACTGCATCTGCGGCCATTAGCACCTCAGCGAGTCTCTGTGGATCCACTTCAGTCTCCTGCAGCTTCAGGTTGGTCTGGGAAGAGAGAAGAATGCAGAAATACACTGGGGTGGTCCTCAAGACGTCTCGAGTCGTGACCAAACAAGGAAGAGCTTTTATGTAGCGACTTCTGTTGGCTTGGAAACATAAACTCATAGGATGTAACCACAGCAACTGTAGTGTAAACATAAACCGCCATAAAACACGATATGCTACTTTATCTTTCTCTATATGAGAAAAGTCGAAATGAAAAGTTCCAGATTGCTGACATCTGCCAGGTTATATTATTACCATATTATCAGACTTTTTTCACATTCCCATTTCGGATACTTAGGCACTTAAGTTAATCACTTAGACTAAAGTATCCGTTGTGAAAAAAATAAACAAATATCAAAGTTAAAACATCACTATACGACTTTTAATTAGCCTCGTCCTTAATGTAATTTCTGCTTTTTGGTTCGTATAAGAAATAGATCAATTTATAGATTCAATCAAACGCAGTGGCGGATCTAGGGGTGGGGCCAGAGGGGCACCGGCCCCAGCTGAAATCTGATTGGCCCCTGAAGTGCCCCTGTCCTGTCACTCATCGGGGATTTACGTTAGCGTTAAGTCGTTTGAAATTCAACCTGTGCAGCGCAAGCTTTACATGTAAATACGAAGGTACATGTGTATAGCCCTGACTGATTTAATGGTAATTTTGGGCACCCCTGAAATAGGTCGCGTCATTGGCATTAACAGACGTTACAAAACACCGCTCATTCAAGGACGTGCATTTATTGGCGGCGCAAGAGCATAACGTACAAAACGAATGTGCACAGTTCAATTGAATAATACAATTTGCGCTAAATAACTTAATGCTGTTGAACCTACTTTACAAAGCAAACTTTTTGCTAAAATAAAAGTTTCTCGGGTGGAAGTTGCGTTCGTTACTATAGCAACATTAGGTTCCAAGCGCGTTTTCTTTCAGAATCATCACTGACATGTAGAAAAACTGTAGCATTTTGTTTAAAATGAAAGTGAGATAAAGATCCTCACGTCACATAGAAATGGTGTGCTACAACTGTTTGGCTGAAAATAGTGGAATACTTCAGGAAAGATAATCGACTTAAGACCATAAGAATGTTTTATTTATTTATTTATTTTGTATGTTTGTTTTTAAAGGAAGACAATTGATAACAATTTTAGAGATGAAAGAAGTTTGACCAAAAAAATGTGGGATCAAACAGTGTAAGCAGAAAGTTTTCAATAAAAATAAAAGACATTAGCATCGCATCATGATTAAAAACATCTAAAAGCCTCCTATCCAGGAGAAGTGTGAATGTGCGCATGGAGACAAAGCAGTTTGGGCAGCACAAGACAATAAACTGCATGGATGCTTGGATAATGTGAGTAACTATTAGTTAGCATTGTAGAGTCAACTCTAAACAAAATCACATGGCATGCTCTAAAAAATATTTCATGAAACTTAAGAGTTATAGAGTTATCCTCAGATTTGAAAAAGAACATGGTCAGATTTGTGGCTTTATCTTATGAGCATTGTGTTTCTAGACAGCAAAAAGGCTAATTTATATTTTTTTTGGTCAAAGGTATTTAATGTAAACAATATTTCTAATAACTGTAAATTCAAGCCCTTGTGGCTATTTTTCTGACTTAAGGACAACAAGCTGACAAGTGTCTTCTTTAAATTGACAGTACAGTTATACTTTTTAGACATTTCCAGTATTTTAACAATACTGATAACCGTGATCAATTTGGTCACTATAATCGTAATATTAAAATTGTCATACGGTTTAATTTCTACACTGCAATAAGGTTGAACAATAGTTAACAACACAGAACAATACATTTTATTTTTAATTTACTATGTAAATGTTTATATATACTTATTTATTTGTAGTATTAAAATAAAATTATGTAGCATCGTTAAGAACTAACATGATCTAATACTGAACAAAAGTACAGTATATTTATCATTTAAATTAAGATGAAAGAGATTTATTTATAATGTAATACATGTTACATGTCCAAATAATAATGTATATAGCCTTGTATAGCGTGTCAGTAAGTAATTGCCGAATAAGTAGATGGATTCAACCTCCTGAGCAAAGACCGCTGAATTTTCAGCAGCGGTCACAAAAAGTAGTTTTCTTTTTGTTTGTTTGTTTTACAAAAAGATGTGTACAGTTTCTTACAATGTTCAAGAACAACATTTCGCTGTACATATTGTATATTATCATATGCTCATGAAAATTCTTGTTGTTGGAACCCAAAATTCAACTGCAATGAAAACTAACTCCAAATTGGCAGGGAAGCCCATTTTTTCCTCAAATATTGTATTATATTTTATTATGTATGTTATTCTTAATGAATTCATTCGCACACACACACACACACACACAGAAATATTTAAGCCATTATTGTTAAGGTTTCCAAAGACTTGAATGGTAAACTTGGCCCCTCTCTGTAAATGGTGGCCCCATTGTGGCCCCTGCTTCTAAAAAATCCTAGATCCGCCTCTGATCAAACGAATATGAAATATCATACCTGCCTTATTCGGTGGTCTCTTGCGAAGTGCGCGCAGTCTCGTGTGTTTCTCAGGTGCACCTGCGTGTTTCTCCGCCCCCAAACTCAACTCTCGTTTTGATTGGCTGTAAGGCGTGTCAATCATTACCTTCTACGATCAGCGTCTCAATAATCGTCAACATTAAAACAAAAAACATTCACATACATTTTTTTATTTATCTACAGCTGTGTTTTACCATAGTTTCTGCAAAATACCAGAGTTAGTATTAATTATTATTTCTGTTTTATATTGTAAAATGATATAGAATCACATTCGTGTAATAGCTAACATTTTCAGAATGGTTCTATAAATGTATTTAATGTCTAAGTGAGTTTTATTTTAGTAACAGTAACCGTTCTAGGCGAAAATGTTGTATTTTACGTGATTTACGTGGAATACGTGATCACGTGACGCTGAATCGGCCTGAAGAAGGATAAAAACGTTTCTCGTGAAATTCAAAACATGACAGACATTTTCTGGTGTATTCATCTGTGTTTACCACGCTAAACTACGACACTTCAGCACAGGTAAATTATCTACAAACCTTCTCCATGTCTGAAGTTTGTAGAATTAAGTATAGTTTGTTGTTTTAGAGTAACTTATGCTATATTCTAGAAACCTACCAAAACCAGTAAAGAGAGATTCTCATGGAAATACATCCAGATCACTTTTCACCCACGAATTTTTATGTAATTCCAATTCATTAATTTAATTTATTCTCAATGATAACGCTCATTTGTTTTGATTATTAAAAATGGCCCATAGATGTTCTTAACAGGATTCTCACCCATGTCGTAAAAAGCTGGAAATATTGATATTGTTTTTCTATTAAGATACTCACATTTACAGGAGAAGCAGCTGAACTGCTTTTAATTGCGTTCGTCTGGTGTGGAGTGGAAAGTAACAGAGACAAACACCTCAGTTTTGTACCACTTGGAGGAAGATTAGAATCTTGGACCAACAGATAAATAAGTTCATGCTGTGTTTCAGTGGTTTTAAACTTCTCACAGAGCATTAGAGGTTGTATAGAGTTATTAGTTTCATGGGCACACATATGCACCAGTGACGCTGCGGTCAGAATGAAGTGACCCGGATCTGATGGTCATCCTACAATGGGCTAAATGTTTGCAGACAATAGCAACAGTTGTATTTGTGGTCATGTTGAAATCGTGCTCATCAAGCTGCTCTGTTGATTGTGTTCTTTCTTTGCACAAGTTTATTCCACCAGTTTGATTTCTGTATGTGGTCTGCTTTCGAACATTTGTTCAAAACGTTTCAGTTAATTATGTGATGGTAAAATCCAAATGTGTTAATTAACATGATTTTACAAACGTACTGTGCTAGTAAGAAGTATTCACCCCCATTGGAAGCTTTATGTTTTAACATTAACCTCAGAAGAATTAATTAGGCTTTTTTTTCACCGATCAACAGTAAAATATTCTTTCATGTCAACACACATTGTGCATTTTTCCTCAATTGTTGAATGTTTGTGTGTGAATGGCTTTGTTTTTTCAGTTCGCCCATAAATGATCAAACCGATTGGGATCTGCAGCCAGATTACAAAAACTTTTCTGTTTAGTTAAGCCTGAGGTCTGCAACCTTCAACGCCAAAAGAGCCATTTTGACCCCTTTCCTACCGAATAAAATTCACATGGAGCCACAAAATATTTGATGCCCAAATAAAGATAACACGCATATAGCTAAAGTTTTATATTCAGATGTTACAGGGCAGAGGAGCAGCAATCATTTCAGAAGTGAGGGGGACATAAATGTAAAATGTAGTAATTATAATAAATAAGTATTATAATATTTTTGCATGTATAATTGACAAAAAAAAATCTCTTACTTTAAGTTGGCTCAGAAATAAAATATACTGCTGGACAATAACCAATAATTTGTATTCTTATTTTTGATCAATATTTTACTAATGACAATTTTATGGTTATGAGTGTACAATCAGTATATACTGCAAACACTTTTTCCATTTTTATCACAGAATAAGGAAGAAAATATATGTGACCCTGGAGCACAAAACCAGTCTTAAGTGTAGCAATAGCCCAAAATACATTGCATGGGTCAAAATGATCGATTTATCTTTTATGCCAAAAAATCATTAGGATATTAAGTAAAGATCATGTTCCATGAAGATATTTTGTACCGTAAATATATACAAACTTCATTTTTGGTTAGTAATATGCATTGCTAAGAACTTTATTTGGACAACTTTAAAAGCAATTTAGATTTTTTTGCACCCTCAGATTCCAGATTTTCAAATAGTTGTATCTCCCAACAAACCACACATCAATGAAAAGCTTATTTATTCAGCTTTCAGATGACGTATAAATCTAAATTTCGAAAAATTGACACTGAAGACTGGTTTTGTGGTCCAGGGTCACTTTTTAAAGCTTCTGTACTGTAATTAATGCTGTCAATTATCACTGTATCATTCATATTTATTACCTGGAGAAGACTTGACAAAAACACACAAACCATATCATCTTCAGGTTTCATCAGTTAAGTGTTATGCTTGTTATTCAGCTTCGCTACAGCGATAGTGGGATGCCTGTAAAAACTTACTATTACTTCTCTATGAGTCCGTTTTGGACTTTCTGCGTCAGAGTCAAGAATGAATTAAACATACAGCGTGTGAGTGTTTAGCGCTCTGTGATGTTCACATCGTTTTGCATACGGATAAAATGCATCAAAACTATCTTTTCTCTTTTAATTTAAATCTATATTTACTCACATTGGCCCTTGAAAACCTCTACTTTAACACACTTGACTGAGAAAAAGTGCAGGGGAAGTGTTTAGGTTGTATTAAAAGTCGGGGGACACCTCCTGCGTAGTGTACACCCACGCTACAGGGAGCCACGCGGAGGGATGAAAGAGCCGCGGTTAAGCAATGTGTTCGAATAACTTTCAGATCTTCTCTTAAGACAGGTTTCTGTATTATGGCCCCTGGTTTAGTTCTGGTAGTCTAGTTGTCATTGGTAGTGATCAACCGATATTGATTTTTTATTACCGTTTATTTGCATGTTTATGATAACCGATATGCAGAACCAATATTTATTTACTGTTATAAAGTACAGAGTGAAGTCCATTCTTCTCTTTGGTTTTTCCTTCTTTCAGTCTTAACAACAACAAACAATGGTTGAAAATTAACTTTCTTTCATGTAAAATTGAATCTTAAAATTACAACAATAATTAAAGCTGCAAGCAGCGATGGAAGGGACCTCGCACGGCTCACCGCCGACCGGTGGCTTCAGAAAGACAGGGAACAGTGATCAATATGCATTTAAAAAGGTAAATATAGAGGAATGTGTCATAGTCATTTATACGTTTCAAACCTTCTGCCAGCTGGTGGCGCTATGTCCATAACTGAACATTAACATGTAGATGTCTTCAGTCTAGCACTTTTATCAAACATATGAAGTTTGGTGCAGATTGAACATGGTATGTTTGAGTTAGTGTAAAGTCTGGCATATCCTGTTGTCAACAGGTGGCGCTATGATTACATCTGAATATTGGCCTTTAGATGTCTTCAGGCCAGGACGCCTACCAAATATGTCAAGTTTGGTGCAGATTGGACATTGCATGTTTAAGTTAGTGTAAAACAAGTAATTTCCTGTAGCCAGCAGGTGGCGCTATGTATTTATATGAATATGGTCACTTAGATCTCTTCAGGTCAGGAGTCTTATCAAGCGTGTGAAGTTTGGGGCAGATCGGACATTTTATGGCTGAGTAACAACAACTTTTATTCCCATGGCGAGACATGAAATTTGTGATGCCGCCAAGGACACGCCCATTAGCGAAAACTCAAGCTCTTCGCAATTTAACATCACAAAGGCCTTTAGATTAAACTGACCTAAATATTATGTTGATGTCATTAAATCTCTAGGAGGAGTTAGTTACAGAGTAAAACATGTCACTTCCTGTTGCCAGCAGGTGGCGCTATGACTATAACTGAATATGGTCACTTAGATCTCTTCAGGTCAGGATTCTTATCAAACATGTGAAGATTGGTGTAGATCGGACATGCCTGAGATATAACAACTTCCTGTTTCATGGCGAAACATCAAAATTTGACAGGACGCCACGGACACGCCTCCGATGAAAACTCTAGATCTTCGCAATTTAACGTCACAAAGGGCTTTAGATTACAATGACCAATTTTGGTGTTCATCCGAATAAATCTCTGGGAGGAGTTCGTTAAAGTATGACACCTGAAAATGGCAAAATGACACAAAATATGACGAAAATTCAAAATAACCGACTTCCTGTTGGGTTTCTGATTTCGTACCTAGAGACTTTTTGTAGGTATTGTTAAGTTACATGAGTGTACCGATTTTCGTACATGTACGTGAAACGTAGCTCTCGAGGCGCACTCCGCTGAATATTTATAGGTGGCGCTGTCGAGCCATTTTGCCACACCTACTCCTGAAACCCATATCAGACGTAAATTTTCACCAGTTCTGATGCGCAAAAGTTTCCTGACTTTTCGAGCATGTTTAGGCCCTCTAAAATGCGATTAAGTTTGGAGAAGAAGAAGAATAATAATAATAATAATAATTAAAGCTGCAAGCAGCGATGGAAGGGACCTCGCACCCGGCACCGCCAACCGGTGGCTTCAGAATGACAGGGAACAGTGAGCAATATGCATTTAAAAAGGTAAATATAGAGGAATACGTCAAAGTCATTTATAAGTTCCAAACCTGCTGCCAGCTGGTGGCGCTATGTCCATAACTGAACATTGGCATTTAGATGTCTTCAAACCAGTACTATTATCAAACATATGAAATTTGGGGCAGATTGAACATTGCATGTTTAAGTTAGTGTAAAACAAGCAATTTCCTGTAGCCAGCAGGTGGCGCTATGTCTATAACTAAACATTAGCACGTAGATGTCTTCAGGCCATGGCTCTTATCAACCATGTGAAGTTTGGGGCAGATCGGACATTTTATGGCTGAGTAACAACAGCTTCTATTCCCATGGCGAGATATCGAATTTTGTCACGCTGCCATGGACACGCCCATTAGCTCAAGCTCTTCGCAAATTAACATCACAAAGGCCTTTAGATTAGACTGAACTAACAATTATGTTGATGTCATTACATTTCTAGGAGGAGTTAGTTGCAGAGTAAAACATATCACTTCCTGTTGCCAGCAGGTGGCGCTATGAAATTATATGAATGTGGTCACCTAGATCTCTTCAGGTCAGGAGTCTTATCAAACATGGGAATTTTGGTGCACATCGGACATTGCATGCCTGAGTTATAACAACTTCCTGTTTCATGGCGAAACATCGAAATTTGACAGGACGCCACGGACACGCCCTCCAATGAAAACTCTAGATCTTCGCAATTTAACGTCTCAAAGGGCTTTAGATTGCAATGACCAATTTTGGTGTTCATGCGAATAAATCTCTGGGAGGAGTTCGTTAAAGTATGACACCTGCAAATGGCAAAAATGTCACTAAATATGACGAGAAAATTCAAAATAACCGACTTCCTGTTGGGTTTCGGATTTCGTTCCAGGAGACTTTTTGTAGGTATTGTTATGTTACATGAGTGTACCGATTTTCATACATGTACGTGAAAACGTAGCCTGAGGGCTCTCCGCTGAATCAGTATAGGTGGCGCTGTCGAGCCATTTTGCCACACCTACTTCTGAAACACATATTCAGATGTGTTCAGGCCTGGATTCTTATCGAACATGTGAAGTCTGGGGCAGATCGAACATTGTATGGCTGAGTTACAACAACATTTATTCCCATGGCGAGACATCGAAATTTGACAGGGCGCCACGGACACGCCTCCCATGAAAACTCTAGATCTTCGCAATTTAACATCACAAAGGCCTTTAGGTTAGACTGACCTAAATATTATGTTGATGTCATTAAATTTGTAGGAGGAGTTAGTTACAGAGTAAAACATGTCACTTCCTGTTGCCAGCAGGTGGCGCTATTACTAACTGAATATGGTCATGTAGATCTCTTCATATCAGGAGTCTTATCAAACATGTGAAGTTTGGTGCAGATCGGACATAGCATGCCTGAGTTATAACAACTTCCTGTTTCATGGCGAAACATCGAAATTTGAGAGGACGCCACGGACACGCCCTCCGATGAAAACTCTAGATCTTCGCAATTTAACGTCACAAAGGGCTTTAGATTGCAATGACCAATTTTGGTGTTCATCCGATTAAATCTCTGGGAGGAGTTCGTTAAAGTATGACACCTGCAAATGGCAAAATGTCACTAAATATGACGAGAAAATTCAAAATAACCGACTTCCTGTTGGGTTTCGGATTTCGTTCCAGGAGACTTTTTGTAGGTATTGTTATGTTACATGAGTGTACCGATTTTCATACATGTACGTGAAAGCGTAGCTCGAGCGCACTCTGCTGAATATTTATAGGTGGCGCTGTCGAGCCATTTTGCCACACACCTACTCCTGAAACCCATATCAGACGAAATTTTCACCAGTTCTGATGCGTGTGCAAAGTTTCCTGACTTTTCGAGCATGTTTAGGCCCTCTAAAATGCGATTAAGTTTGGAGAAGAAGAAGAATAATAATAATAATAATTAAAGCTGCAAGCAGCGATGGAAGGACCTCGACCCAGCACCGCCAACCGGTGGCTTCAGAAAGACAGGGAACGGTGAGCAATATGCATTTAAAAGGTAAATATAGAGGAACGTGTCATAGTCATTTATATGTGTCAAACCTGCTGCCAGCTGGTGGCGCTATGTCCATAACTGAACATTAACATGAAGATGTCTTCAGTCTAGCACTTTTATCAAACATATGAAGTTTGGTGCAGATTGAACATAGTATGTTTGAGTTAGTGTAAAGCCTGACACATCCTGTTGTCAACAGGTGGCGCTTATGATTACATCGGAATATTGGCCTTTAGATGTCTTCAGGCCAGGAATCTTACCAAATATGTGAAGTTTGGTGCAGATTGGACAATGCATGTTTAAGTTGGTGTAAAACAAGTAATTTCCTGTAGCCACCAGGTGGCGCTATGTCTATAACTAAACATTGGCATGTAGATGTCTTCAGACCAATACTTTTATCAAACATATGAAGTTTGGTGCAGATTGAACATGGTATGTTTGAGTTAGTGTAAAGCATGATATATCCTGTTGTCAGCAGGTGGCACTATGATTATATCTGAATTTTGGCCTTTAGATATCTTCAGGTCAGGGCTCTTACCAAATACGTGAATTTTGGTGCAGATTGGACATTGAATGCTTAAGTTAGTTTAAAAGAAGTAATTTGCTGTTGCCAGCAGGTGGCGCTATATCTTTAACTGAACATTGGCATTTAGATATCTTCAGACCAATATTTTTATCAAAAGTGTGAAGTTTGGTGCAGATTGGACATTGCATGTTTAAGATAGTGTAAAACAAGTCATTTCCTGTTGCCAGCAGGTGGCGGTCTAATTATAATGTAATATTCATATTTAGATATGTTCAGGCCTGGATTCTTATCGAACGTGAAGTCTGGGGCAGATCGGACATTGTATGACTGAGTTACAACAACTTTTATTCCCATGGCGAGACATCGAATCTGTGATGCGAAGGACACACCCTTTAACGAAAACTCTAGATCTTCGCAATTTAACATCACAAGGGCCTTTAGATTAGACTGACCAAATAATGTGTTGATGTCATTAAATCTCTAGGAGGAGTTAGTTACAGAGTAAAACATGTCACTTCCTGTTGTCAGCAGGTGGCGCTATTACTATAACTAATTTGCCCTACGTTGTCGAATAGTTCCATGGTTTCTGCGTGTCACATGGTTGCCCTTTCCAGAGTTCCTGTGGTCACCACGGAATGTTGAAACGTTCTATGTTGCCATCGTAATATACAGTCATTCTCACTGTAGTCTCCACTGTTAGCGGAATGTCATACGCAACCGCACGCTCTCGCAGAGACGTTCTGGATAGTGGAGAATCTGCCCTTGTTGTCAAAGAAAGACATTTTCTTCTCAAACTTTGTAGGCCGACAACACGGGGTGTAGCGCGCCTTGTCTTTTTTCCCGTTGTCCCGTCCTCTCCGGCCTTTCTCACTGGAGCCGTTATTTAACTGCATGTGCTCCATTACAAAGTCATAGTTGCGTCGTTCGTGGATGCAGTTTCCACTGCAGTACCTGAAGCGCACCGTCTCGTCGCTCTCGTACCCGAGCCCGAGCTCGCTCACCATGAGCTCAATCTTGTGTAGAGAGCACGGCTTTGGGCCCTTCCGCGCTCGTTTGGTTCTCCGTCCTGTTTCGGTTCTGATCCTCCTCTCCTTCCGGTCCACCAGGGTCGCGATCACCTTCTTCAGCTCGCCCTCGGTGAAGCTTTGGAAGAGGTACGAGACTAGAGGAAGAAAAACACCAGAGGAGAAGGTTAATGCTCTGTCATAATTCAGGAGACTTAACTGAGTGCTCAGGCCAGAAAAATACTTTACACAAGTATGCAAATGTGTATGCTTTCCAAACGTTTTACTAATGTACCATTAAACCATGTGTTTGTGTTACTGTGCCGGTAACAAACCGGCGATTGAATGTCATTAAACCAAAGCCAGGCTAATTTAGCATGGGTTCCCTCCAGAGTTTCTGTGGTTTTGGTTTTGGATTTATGAGTAAAAATAAGGTCCGTTGTTAATGTTACATTAGCATTTTGTTCTACATCATAAATAATGCACAATCAGGCTTCAGATGTGAATTTTGAAGTTATTCTGGGTCGGACAAGTTGCTGTGTACGAATTACAGCAGTTGCTTGTCATGAATATGAACTCACATCTTTTGTGCTTACTTGCAAAGTGCTTGTTTTTTAAAGAGAATACATTGAATTAAGTTTTTGTTTGAGGTCTAATTTTACTCAAAACAAAAACATGGCAAAAGAACTCAAATGCTAGAAATCTTATGGATCTGAAGCTCAACAGATTTTCTTCAAAGTATTTCTCTGTCATGATGGTAGTTGATCGGAAAGGCTCGCTGTAGAAGACTGTGCTTATATAGCAATTCTTGTGGGAACACTTACTTGCATTACGTTAGTCTGACACATCTATTCATTCACATACTTGTATTTCAGACCTTAATGTTTGCTTTGAGTATCAATTTTGTTTTAGATGTTTTCCCTAGTAGTAAAAGTAGACACAATTGTTGAAATACAGTAAGAAAATGGACCTTATAGAGGCTGGAAAGCATTTAATTAGACACAAATGAAAGGCTAAAGTTGGGTTTAGACGAGCAGTTCCCTCTATAGGTTCATTGGACCAGCATACGTGTTTTGAGTCTGAAAATGGTATTCACTGATTTTGTACATCCATCCATTTGAATGTTTTGCAAACTCGTATTCTACATTGTTTTAATTCTGCTGATTGGCCACAAAGGTAATGTTGTTAAATATAACTTGAAAGCATTTAGTCAGAATGTTTTAAAGCATCGTATTTCATTGTTTTCCAGCAAAAGTGTGGTTTTGAATTTATGGTGTTAACTGCTGTCCAGAAAAAAAATATTGTTGGATTTTTTATTTTAGTATTTTTCTTTCATTTTCATCTGTGTCTAATTAGATTTGTATGGCGTCTACCTTCACTGTGGTCTCTAATGTGGATGTTTGGGCTTTATAGTTAGACATTTGAAGTGTTCAGTATGACTTGGTCTTGAGATATGTGGCTTTGATTGAGACTTTAGTGTCTTGGCAAGCACAGTTTGAAAGGCGACACGTGAAATTGCTTAAATCTTATTTTCTGGAGACATATCTGAAAAGTGGGAAAATTCAGCTTCAGGTTTCCATGTGCTCTTCATTTAATTCTGTCTAGGTTAAGGCTGTGCAACTAAATGCAATTGGAAAAGTGTGTGAATAAACATACCTACCTAATACATTTTGATGGAAGTAAATGCATGTGTCAAACACATTCTGTTAAGGATTCAGTCACTCACTTTGTAAAGTTGTAAAGTAGGATTATGTCCATCTTTAAGATGGCTTTAGAGCATTTTTGCACTGACCTTTGCTACTCCAACCCTGGCCATGTAGTACCTAATAGTGCACATTTGTGTGTGTGTTTCTTTTCGAATCAGAAACACACCTGATTCAGTTTATTAGAGACACCAAGTTGGGTGTCCGCTAAGGGCGACATCAATGTGTACCAGGTTTGGAAACACTGCTCTATATGTAAGATGAGAATAGGTCTGCTTTTCTTTGCAGTCTTTACGAGTCAGTCCGGGTGTGTTTTAAGAAAATGGCTTTTGCATGCAACACTGTTCAAGCAGCCGTTTCAGTATAGTGTATCTTGAAAAGGTGTGAAAAATATTGTTGAGGATGATAAACTAAACTTTCAACACATCAACAAAATGTCCAGTGTACCTTAGGAGTTTAAGGCAAGACACCAAAGAAAAAAAAAAATTCATTCACTTTTCAGTTTTGAGACACTTTGTTTATTTTATTATCTGTTTGTGTCTTTTCTGTACCTCTGTAGCACATAGACAAAACGTTAGTTTTCTTCCTATCAGAATCTCCTCTGTAAAAACCTTTGACTAATGTCAACAAAATGAAACCATTTTGAACCTGTCTTTTATCCAGTGTTCAGATTTGTAAATGCAAATGAGGGCATATTTAATTAGACACATCCTTTGTTGGACATTTAAATGTATAATTTCAGAAAATATTAAGCTAAAGAATGTGTGCAATTCTTCATGTAATCAATCAATTGGGCAAGTACGACACTACGTGATGTTTCTTTTGTAAATACAAGTGTGTCCAAAGTTGTTTTTTTTTCATGTAAAATATAGTTAGATTTCTATAGGTTTATAATGCACATTTTTGTGCTGTCAAACAATTAATCGTGATTAATCGGATCCAAAATAAAAGTTTTTGTTTACATATTATATGTGTGTACTGTGTATATTATTTATGCATATAAAAATACACACACATACAGCATATATTTACATGTGTATATTTATATTCATATAAATTATATCATAAATATATTTAATATATAAACATAACATATTTTGCTTAAATATATACATTCATGTGTGTATATTTATAAATACATAATAAATGTACACACACATATTATGTAAACAAAAACTTGTATTTGTGAATGTGATTAATCGTTTGACAGCACTAACTAATTAATATAGGTTTGTTTTATATGTCTGTCTATATCAGTGATTTCAGTAATTAAGGATGATTGCTGCGTAGTAGCCTATGAGTGTTTCTTTTTACTTTTACATTTTATGCATTTAGCAGACTTTTATCCAAAGCGACTTACAGTGCATTCAGGCTATACATTGTTTGTATGTGTGTTCCCTGGGAATCGAACCCACAACCTTTTGTGCTGCTAACGCAATGCTCTACCACTGAGCCACAGGAACACCGAACATCTTCAGTGTGAGTGGGGGAAACCGAAAGTCCAGCACCCTCTTCACCGCTGATGCTGAGACTGTTCTTGTTTGAATGCGTTCCTTCGCTGGCATTTTCCACATTTCGTTTTCTCTCTTAACAAACTCAATTTGACAGAATCAATGGCTGCTGATGACTATTTGAATTGAATTCTGCCAAAGTGCACACTTGTAAGTGTTCGTTAAATTTATAACATTAATTACGTGAGTACATGTCTGCTCATGTCTGAAAATAATATATGAAAAACTAAATTATTTTACATTATAGCTTATATTTCTTTAGTACTTTTTTTAATTAACCCTCTGGTTGTGTTCGGACTCCTGTCACACCTGTGATGTTCCCGGTCAAAAATGACCGGACTCCAAACAACTGCGTATAAATCTGTCATTATGCTATATTATCATTAAATATTGGATTCAATCTTTTTGTCAACTTGTTTTCTTTCATTTAGGACTGGTTTTGTGTTTCTATTTGCATCTGATTAATCGTAGACCTCATTTATCTGAGAGTAGGTGCCTCGTTTTTTGAGTGAAAAAGCATTTTTTATGAATAATTTTCATTTATTTTGTACAAAATAAAAGCATTTAAAAGCAAACTTCCTGATTAATCATTAAAGTACACTAGTGTGAGAAACAGTGCAAATTTTCATAATTTTTTATCTCATATTGTGAAAATTATTCATAAAAAAAGCTTTTTTCACTCAAAAATGAGGTACCTACTCTGAGATAAAGGAGGTCTACGATTAATCAGATGCAAATAGAAACACAAAACCAGTCCTAAATGAAAGAAAACAAGTTGACAAAAAGATTGAATCCAATATTTAATGATAATATAGCATAATGACAGATTTATAAGCAGTTGTTTGGGAGTCCGGTCATTTTGATCGAACACCACAAGTGTTACTAGGTGAAATAAAACCCACAAAAAATTACGAAAATGTTTAAATAATTAATGAGAAGTACTTATACCCTATGTGAACAAAGTCAGTAAGTTTGAGTCCAATGCGATAACGTTAACTAGTATTTTCGGGAAAAATAAAATCTTTTTCGGGTCAATTTGACCCGAACACAACCAGAGGGTTAATGTAAAAACTAAAATGAATTGTAAAACTGAAAGTTACTTATTATATTCAGCATGGTGGGCCACATTTGGTCTATATGTTGCTCCGTGGTCCTTTGAGGCGCAACATTTCATTCCCTTGTATGTCTCCACATATTGCAGAATGACAAGAAAGCTTGTTTGAACTTAAATTATATCTACTATAGCTAAATGTTCTACTCTGTTCACCTGGGCGGTCTTGTTTTAAATATCAAGTGAGCTGACAGACGCTGCTTGTGCGGTAACTGTGAACCGAATGTTAAACGAGGAGTTATGTGACTGGCTGCAGAGGCTTGTAGTATAAACACAACGGTGACTGTAGAATGACATATTAAATCTTTCCGTCATGCCTGCATCAACGCAACCTAATCCATGCTGGCACTGTTGCTCAAGGAAAACCGGAAAAAGGTTTCTCTTACATTCTGAGAGAAAAGAGCCCATGTCCTCGGTGGCTCTGACCGCTCGGCGCCGCGCTGGCTTCCTCGCTGAGGATGATGAGGATGATGGTGGCGGTTCAAGTGCTGTGGCCAGTGGCTTTAAGGAAGGCTCAAATGAAATCCCGAAGGCCTTTGGGTAGGAAGACCCGACAGGTGATGTGGTTTTCATAAGCAGGAGGAAAAACGAGGCACCAAACAGGATGAAGACGAGGGTGACCTCTTTCCATACCCTCATCTTAGAGCAGCGTGGAGCATTGAAACTCTGAAAAACACATGTCAAAACACACCCATTAGACACCTCGTCGATGCTTGCTGAGATTTTTATCAGTGTTTTGAAATATGTGGCTTTCTTCCAATTTCTTGAAAGCTTTCAGTGAACTCTAAAAACGTTCCGGAGGAATAGTGGATAAATGCATGTTCTTAAATGAATAGTTTGCACAAAAATGACAGTGTCATCTTGTCATTCTGTCTTTTAAGGTAAACTATCCAAGCTTTTCCATGCAACAAAAGTGGATGATTTATATGGCTAAAACGTGCAAAAAGCAGTATACAAGTGTGGCCATCATACACATATTACTTGTGTGCTGTAGTCATAAGATAACTTGTGTAAGGAACACACTGAAATTTAACAGGATAAGTCTTTTTTTATGAGTCTGAATTGGATGTTTATTAGCTTATGCTCATTTTCCTTCACTTCACAGCAATCTTCAAATGTGCATTTAAAGTTAGCAAATCTATTTTAATATCAATTAAATCTATTAATACTGTATAATGTCGATGATGTCTAAAGTCACTTTACTATTTGATATGATTTGAGTTTTTAGTCTTCTATTTTTGTTTTTGAAATATTTATATATTTAATATTAATCTGTACATAAACAATTTTAGAAACAGAAATAGCTTGCAAATTTCAAAATTACAGAGAAATAACAAACGGAATGAAACGTGAAATTTAGAAGTATGATTCTTATAAAACATACTCCAATAATAATATTTTTTTATTTAGAACTTTAAAAAAATCATGTTTACAGTGTATCAGCCAGAATTTTAATATCGCATATGCCTAAATTTAAGTCAAGCAATAGTGCTCAAATCTCCTTTGCTTTGTTGTTTAAATCACTATCAGTCACGTGACACAAAAACAAGAACTTGTCAGTATAAATCCTTATCCACTTAATAATGAAAGACAATGACAGTTAATGATAACAAAACCTTTTTTTTCTTTGGGGGGTGGGACTAGTATTTTAAGACTTAAGTATGCACTAGGGACTAAACATTTAGTGTTGTACTGTGCTTTCAGCAGCATGCTTGACATACAGTGTGTTTTTTTAAACATAAGCCTTAGGTATGCTATAATACACCCTACTGTCTGTGTTGATACGTTAGTTATTATTATTCTTTGTGCTGGCTGAATAGAACGAGGTTCGTTCTTTCAGGTCATGATCTTTTCTACGATTGTCTCCTTTCCTCATTTGAGTCCTCATCTTTATGATGAAGGTGTGTCCTTCATAACATCCACCTGGGTGGGGACCAGACATTATTGTACTCAAGCAAGTCCAAACAATTAGTCCTACTTTTCCTGAGGGGGAATCTTAGTTTGCAGAGATGATCCATTCAATGTGAGCAGATTTATGACGGTAAACAGACCTCCATTAGTTGTTGAAATTACCTATATGGGTTGAGATGAATTTTGATTTTCTGCAAAAACACCCATTATTAATAAGAGTGTTTGGTGAATTGTACCAGTTATAACACTTTCTCTCGACCAAAATATTTAAGAACCAAATACGTTATGGGTGGTGTGGCTGATTGGCGTTCCAGTTTTCGGGAAGTCTAAAGTGCTTTCTTCAAACCTTCTATGTGGGCCTGCTGGTATAACGTCCCGTGCCAGATCTATCTGTTGTCTGTTTGTTCAGTTAAACGCAGGTCTATAGAGCATATATCTATGCCTGCATGTACACACACATTTTTCCTTCATCCTCTCAAAAGGCTGCATTCTTTCTCTGTGGAGGAATCTCTTTCCAATGCGGTGTTGTTTTAGCAGTTGAGCGTCTTGTTTTTTTTTTGCTGAAAAGTCTTTGTTTTCATTGCTATCACTAGGTAGGTTTTCTCCAGAGTAGGAGAGGAAAGTGGAAAACTCTTCCCCAGATGAGGAAATAGCAGATGGGTAACATTTAAGGACAAATCCAGACCGTATATGCTGAAGTGTTTTGCCAGACTGACTGTATGTATGGTGGTCTTGCCGAGTCAATGTGGGCCGGGCTGCCAGTTCATGTTGGTCTAAAGCAGAGATGCTCAAACCAGTGCCTGCATGCAAATGTTGGCCCATGATGACCTGTAAATTGCTCTGCCAAATTAACTTTGTGGTTTCATATTATTTGTTGTATATTTTGCATTGAAATGTATACATAAGTGAATTTCTTTTCATCATTAAATGTAGATTTTCATGTATTTTGTCTGGAATAATGCATGTTATTTTGGCACACATCACTCAATGAAGTTTGGTTTTTGGCCCTGGTCTTGAGTTAATGAGTTGTCTGAAGTTAGTTTGAATTCAGGTAAATTGCTATGGCTCAAAATGTCCCAATTTTTATGAATAGATTTGTGTGTATATATACACACACACACACACACACACACACACACACACACACACACACACATATATATATATATATATATATATATATATATATGTATATATATATATATATATATATATATATATATATATATATATATATATATATATGTGTATATATATATGTGTGTGTGTGTGTGTATGTATATAAATTTTTTTTTTTATTATGAACAAGATAAAGATTATTTTTAGGGTAGTTTTTCATTGTGACCTTTTTAATGAGAATTAGGCTAAATGCATTTCCCCTATATTTAATTGTTCAAAATTCACCGTATTGTAATGCTAAATGCAGTAATTTTTTGGCAATTTGTATTTGAAAAAATAAAATACAAATATATAATTCTACGTATTGTATATAAATATTTACATTTGCGTGTGTGTGTGTGTGTGTATATATATTATAATTTTTATAAAAAGAAATGAACTGCATGAGAATCTATTGAGAAACATCATTACAAATAGCAGGTCGTTATAATAGTAAAACATCGGGATATACAATAACAGTTTGGTGGGAGAATGTGATTACAACAGCAAAAACCTTAATATCTCAAAATTATATATATAATATATTTAATTTTTTTGATGAAATGGGCATGCCTTTGGTGATATTTACCCTGATACAGTGTATCTCGTGGCATTACTCTCTATGTGTAGAAAGAGCTCCGTGTCAGTCTAACTTGGAGTAAACACAAGCTGTTATGGTTTTTAATAGCAAAATGTCTGGAATGCAGTGTCTCGACGAACTCCTCATGCTGTTGGAAAGCATGTTGTCATTTTTGTTGTGTTCTGGTCTCTTTATCTTGTTCGCTGTGTATTTTGGAAACGACATTATCACTCTCGTCACTTGACCAAATATAGATCTGGCACGTCTAAATGCTCAAAACGTCCAACAGATGATAATGAATAGATAATCATTATTTAAATGAATGTCATGAAAACACGTCGCGGTCTTATTTCTTCTCAAATTCTCATGAAAACACTGTCAATGCTATAAAAAGTATTTACCGTCCTCCAAATAGGCTTCAATCAAAATGTCAAATGGATGAATTATGACCTGCATACGCTCTTGTTTGGTTTCATGAGATTTGTGTATTTTAAATCCAGGGTATACAACAGAACACTTCTGTACCAATAAACAGTCTTCAGATGAATTATTACCGCTAACGGTTATTCGCCTTTCTGCTTTAATCGGCCTTTAGTTGCAGTACAAATAATCAAACAGTAATTAGAGTTTTCAGAGATGGCCGTTTGATGAATTGGCCTGTTGAGGTGAATCATTACCATCAGTGGTGTTCTGCTAATTAACTTTATTTACACAGACCATTATGAGCGCAATGGACAATTACATTTGAGACATGCTTCAGCTGATTATTGAGTCTGACGTTAACGTGAATTATGTTATGATGTCATTGTTGTATATTAAACGTTACCTCATCATCTATTTTAAACAGCTGTGATCTGACTGTGTGTTAAACATTAGTGATGTAATATAATCCTTGTTTCAGAGACTGCATGCAACTGCTTTTAGTTCATGTATTTATGAAAACATCAACACTTTCTACATCAAATAAGCAGCATTTTCTGTGTAAATTATGGTGGGCTAATTTTTTTTGTTGCTGAAATTAATTTAGCTTGCACAAGCTGCAACTTTTCTCCTTTAACATGTACTTTAATCTGAAATATGACTCTGGATCACAAAACCAGTCATAAGCAGTGTTGGAGAAAGTCACTTTTAAAAGTAATGCATTAGAAATATTGCGTTACTCTCTAAAGAAGTAACTAATTACGTTACTTAATTATTTTTTTAATGGAAAGTAATGTTACATTATTTTCGAGTTACTTTTTAAATATGAGCAGGGCTTGATTGTTTGTT
The DNA here is from genome assembly GCA_027564155.1 of Gymnocypris eckloni scoliostomus. NCBI lineage: Eukaryota > Metazoa > Chordata > Actinopteri > Cypriniformes > Cyprinidae > Gymnocypris > Gymnocypris eckloni. The sequence continues at coordinate 2,639,997 of CM050422.1, forward strand.
TTTAATACAATAAGTTATATTTATAGCAAATATAAAAGCCTTTCACACCAAAAAGTGTAATGAATAAACCTCAGACTGAAGGACGAGTAAATCACGTCTGTACAGAAGAACACAGGAGAAGATCAACACTCTTCAGCAATAAACAACAATTGTTAGTTTATCTAAAGTCCTTTTTTCTTATTAGTATGATTGAACTGATCATCAAAGATCAGCAGCAAACACATCGGTTAATAAAATGAGATTAGATATATTTGTGTTGTTTAACATATTTAATTATTGCATGTTTGCGTCATATTCTGAGTTTATATTTCACTGTTTTAATTCATTTTGATGAATACTGAATCTGTTTTTTGCGAGTGAGATGAATTAATACACATTCATATTTAGTCTACTACAGTAAGATGTTTACACGGCGCACACAACGCCTCTGTACTTCTGATTTCTCCCAGCATGGGGACAGGAGAACTGCCAGTCAATAAATGGGAAATAAGTAACTCTATTTTCTTGTAAATTAAAAAGTAATGCGTTACTTTACTAGTTACTTGGAAAAAGTAATATTATTATGTAACTTGCGTTACTTGTAATGCGTTACCCCGACACTGGTCATAAGGGCCAATTTTCTAAATTTAGATTTATACATCATCTGAATGTGGAATAAAGAAGCTTTCCATTGAAGTATGGTTTGTTTGGATCAGACAATATTTGTCTGAGATACAACTATTTAAAAATATGGAATCTGAGGGTGCAAAAAAATCAAGATATTGAGAAAATCACCTTTAAAGTTGTCCAAATGAATTTCTTAGCAATGCATATTACTAATCAAAAATTAATTTTTGATGTTTATGGTATCTTTGATCTTTACTTAATGTCCTAATGCTTTTTGGCATAAAATAAAAATCTATAATTCTGACACATACAATGTATTTTTGGTTATTGCTACAAATATACCCCAGCGACTTAAGACTGCTTTGTGCTCCAGGGTCACAAATAAAGGCAATTTATTATAAAAGAGCAACAATGTCACAATTCAGAATTTTTCTAAACTTATTCTGGTTCACTTTTGAATTGTAAATAGTTCCGTCATGTATTTAAAAAGAATCCATGACAGAAAAAAGAGATTCATTGAATTTATTCCATGTGTATTATGATTTGAGGCCATTCACTCGGTTTCTATTTTTTTTGAGGAAAAACAGACCAAAAATAATGATTCATCATAAAACTATTTTGGTGTAGGATGTACTTTAAAACAATGTTCACTCATGTCATAAATATTTACAAAGAAACTGCAATTGACACGTTGAATTAAACATGAAATGTGCAAGTAAAAAGACAAAGTAAGTAGAAATATAATTTTATTGTTAAATCTTTGTTTTATTTACCACATTGTAAATAATTCAGCATGTACAGTCCAATCAGATGCTGCAAATCATGTAAGTTAGGATTGAAAGGGAAAAGCATTCAAAAGCCTGTCAGAAAACACAACCAACTTTTTCCCTGGAAGAGAGCGAATGTCTGTTTCTTTTCATCTATTACAACATCAGGATCTTATCTCTTATCTCTTATCTGTAGCTGGCGAAGACCGCTAGTTTAACAAGAGCTCACATGCTGACATGTCACACTTTACAGTTTCTGAGAAGCGTGTCTGTGTGTAATCTGATAAAGTGATGTCATCGCAGTGATCTGATATAATCAGATGATACAATTCCAGAAAAAACAAACATTTGTCATTTAGAGATCACCGCTGATATTGATATATATTAATGTGCATTGCATAACGGTTCCTATGGTGTCATATAGGAATAAGAACATACTAGAAAAGAAGCTGAAAAATACAATTACATATTATTAGAACTTAAAATAACTTATTTTATGTGAATATATTGTAAAATGTAATTTATTACAGTGAAGCTGTATTTTCAGCATCATTACTCCAGTCTTCAGTGTCACATGATCTTCAGAAATCATAATAATATACTATAATTATTTCAGATTATTGAGAACAGTTGTGCTGCTTCATATTTTTGTGGAAACTGATACATTTTATTTTTCAGGATTCTTTGAATAGAAAGTTCATAAGAACAGCATTTATTTGAAAAAGTAATATTTTTTTTAACAATAAAAAAATCATTAATGTCGTTGTTGTATAAAAAATATATATTTAATGCATTCTTGTTGAATAAATGTATTAATTTCTTTAAAACATATTTCTGACCCCTAGGGGTGTGCGATATTGACAAAAAATAATATCTCTATATTTTCTATTTGTGGCTGTGTTTGGAATTATGTTTGATGTAGCGTTTAAAATGTAAGTCTCTTAATTAACTTCTTGTTTATTGAACTGCTGTAAAAATAATCTATATCATATTTGTAATCATGGTAATATTTGGAGAAAACCGGCACTCTTCATGTGAAATTGATCTATATGAATTGCTATAATTATATACATTTTCTCCCCCCGTCTTGATTCTAAATGCGTTTTAATAGACTGAATCATTACACTGTAAATGTGTACGGAATACTCTAGACTTCACGTAATGTGGGTGTTTTGAATGTGTTTTGCTAAATATTTGATTATCAAATCGCACATCTTCAAAACAACAATTATGATATTATCGTAGATGATATATATCGCACACCCCGAGACCCCACACCTTTGATCCATAATGCAATGTCAGACAACTTAATGCATTAGTATAGAATTCAACTTTGGCTCATCCAATCAGAATTTAGATTCAAAGCTGTCCATTAATACATTTGACTCTTGTTTTAAACTAAAGTTCTTCACAACGTGAAGCAGTTTTGCAATGATATCAGACTTTATATTGTTCATTTGTTGTAAATCTGATATTTTTGAACTGCATGGACAAACCTTGGAACATTTAATTCACCGTATTATACAGAAATAGCCATTGCCAGATGGTTATTTAATACATATACCATTAGTAGTAGTGTGTTCCTGTGGCTCAGTGGTTAGAGCATTGTGTTAGCAGCGCAAAGGTTGTGGGTTCGATTCCCAGAAAACACACATACTGACAATACAAATGTATAGCCTGAATGCACTGTAAGTCACTTTGGATAAAAGCGTCTGCTAAATGCATACATGTAAATGTAGTGTTACCGCCAAAAACAATGTTGTGATTTATATATATGATATTACGCATGCTGTGATATGAGTTTTTGCTCGTACCGCCCACCCATAGACTCACGTTTGCTTTTGTCAACTTTAACACACCCAGCTGTAATTTATATGACCGCATGTGTGTCTAAAGTTTTCTACTGGCAATTGCAAATGATTAGAAACATATAGTGTGACAAACTACCTGTTTCCGAGCAAGATTGTATCCGCTCTGGAAAGGGTCTCGTGTTTTCACTCTTCGAATTCAAGTAAGAAACTTCCCAGAACTCCGGAAACGGCTAGTTTGTCACTCATGCTTAGCTTCCAGTAAATGTACGGAAACTTGAAGTCTTGCTATCTAAAACCTATTTGGCTACATCTTTTGAATTTCCATCACTTTTTCCACTTATTTTTGATCTAGTTGTTTTTGAAGGTTTAGCTAACATGAATGATTCTCTGAATCTGTTTTCTCAAAGTCGTGAACAAACATTCTGCCAGTAACAATAATAGACCGTTTGTTTAAAGATACTCGTCTATGTATGTTTTTCACAAAATGTTAGTTCTTAAACATTTAAATGTATTGTTTTTGTTTTGGAAACATTTTAATTTGTATGATCGGCTTAATGTTGTGTTGTGTTAATTACTACTAACTAGTTTCAGAAAGTAACTAACTAGTTTCGCTCCCAAAATATTTACAAAATAGAACGTTCCCTTCATGTTTTTGCTAATGTATGTATAAATATGAAAACAGAAATTTTTAAAACTTAATAAAAAAATTATAAATAAAAAATAAAACTATGCGTTTTGATTGAATGTTCAGAGAACGTTTAGAAATAATGCTTTTATAACTTAATGGGAATGTTAGCAGAACTTTCTTAGAGCTTTTTTTTGTAAGCTGGGGAGAATTTTTTCACGTTGTTTAAAATTATAGTAAGATATAATTTACTGGAAAGAATTTGGTGTATAAACAATTTAACTCACCAATTGTTAACTCATTAAATTTCACCAACAGTTATAAAGAAACAGCAATTAACACTTTGAATTAATTTAATTTAAATTTTTGAAGTTTGAAATTCTGAAACAGTATTTTATTTTAAACCATACTCCAATAATCTTTTTTTTTTTTTATCAGACTTGTCCAGGCCTTTCCAATTCCCTTACATTTGACATGACTATAATAACCCTGTGATTAATTTTACAGTAATCAAATCTTTCTCATTTTCAGTCACTCGCATATATTAAATAATCAGGCTCCATAAAACACTTCAGCTAAACATTACGGTTCTCTTGTGTCAGAGCCATAAACTAGCCAGTAGGGTGAAAGGTGAAGCCACTTAATAAATTCTGACGAAGCGTGACACCTACTTTACGCTCTTCATTGAAAAGCACAGGCGCGTAGGGCTTTGGTCACTTCAGCTGTTTGGGTGAAGGCCTCGCACCGCTCGGGTCCATCACAGGGCAGATAGGTGGCGACTGGGCAACAGAAGGGGGGCAGGAACGCACTCCAAAGATCAGGCTGGGATTAGCACTAATGCGGCCTGCTTTATCTAGCGTCACGTGGGTTAACACCTGGGATTGGCTCGCGGGGTGTGGAAGCAGCCGGCCAGGCTAATCTCACTGTCGCCTCATCCGTTGGATTCTCTCTCACACACGCGCGCGCACACACACAGGCACAGACACAGACAGACGTACGTGCACACACACACAGACACAGACACAGACGTACGTACACACACACACACACACACACACACACACACACACAGACACAGACAGACAGACACACACACACACACACAGACGTACGTGCACACACAGACAGACAGACAGACAGACGTACGTGCACACACACACACACACAGACAGACGTACGTGCACACACACACACACAAACAACGCGCGTGCACACACACAAACAACACACACACATACAGACTCTGTAAACAGTACACTTTGGATTTACTCTGAGAGACTTGTCTTTATAGCATTGGTTAATATTTATTTATTTTGTAACTTTATTACTGTGTTTTGAATTTTTATTTATATTTTTAGGTCCATTCTAAAAGCCTAGGGACAAATAAACAATATAATGCATAACAACATAAATTCAATTTTTATATAATAATAATAATATATTTTCTTTATAATAAAAAATATTATATTCATTATATATTTATTTCATACATTGTAAAAAAAATATATATTAGTCGTAAACAAAGATTATTGGAGTACGTTTTACAAGAAAATCACTCTTTTCGTTTCACTCTTTCTACTTCAAAATGTCACATTTAATTAAACGTGTTACTTACCAATTTCTGAGTGAAAATCATTTCAAAATATATTTTCAATGCATATTTAACTTTTGTGTTGTTGTTGATGTTTTCTTTCATTTGTATCGCTTTTCTATGTCACAATTTAATGTTTCAAAATCCTACTTACCGTTTCATTATAATTACTTGTGATATTTATTATAAATATGTATTGAATGAAAGCGGTTTCTAAGTAAATCCGGTTCAGTGCATGTTGTGCTAGGCTGAAGTTTATTTAAAGGTTCTTTGTGGGCTAATTAAAGGTTTGGTATTAGCAGCTCATCTATATATAACAAGTCTGAGTACCACTTTATCTCTAGACTGCTCATTCTTGGCCGTGTCTGATATAAAGATCTCAATCAAATAGAAATGAATCTAAAATCTTCACATCTCAGCTGCCAGCCCCATTAGATTCAGTGTGTTTGACTTGATGTCTGAATGCTATTGCTTTAGATAAAATGTCAAAGTGTGTGTCACTTACTGTAAAGAAAGATGCACAAAACACATTTGACAAAAGCATACATGTATTAAAAAAGAAGAGGATTTTGTTTGTTTATGGTTACTTGATGATGTTGTGATTTAATGTGATTCTTTACACCTAAAAATCACCAAAACACCATCTTATTCAAACACACCGAACCGTTTAAAATGAAAAAAGAAAGTTTTCTTGTTATTTATAATGTTATTATCTAATGCAATGACATTTTTACATCTGACTAATTACGTCTAAAAGTGTCCAGATACTTTATCCAGGCTTCTGTAAATGAAATGTTTGAAGCAGTTGAAGTGGTGGGTCACTTACACATCTGCCAGTGGTTACATAACGAGACTGCATAATCAACTATTTCATCATCTATTGTTGAAACTGTTTGCTTGCTCGTCTCTGTGTATTTCATTTCTGAATGCGCATTTAAACAGAGGAGCAGTCAGCATGCTAAGTTATCAGTTATTATGCCAATGTGTCCTATCATCTGCTGACCCTAAATGTGTCATATAAGCTAAACATGACGGGCTCAATCTTTAAAATATGCTATAAACACTGACAAAGGCTCTGAGCATCTGCTCTTAGGAATCTCATGTTTACTGGAAGTGTTAGTCGACAGCTGTAAAAGACACCATTTAGCATTTAGTTTGTGTATTTGGAGGTCAGCCAGTCCATGTGTGGATGCGATGTCTGAAATACAACAGCTGTCACGTACTGAACCTGTGAACGAGTGTAAAATCAGACCATAACCCTGGAACTAACAGTTCAATATGTTATGCTGAACGATGCATATATCTGTATCTGAAGAGTCGGAAACGTGCGTTAGCGACATGCTTTCGTTTTAACATGTGCGCCATTCAGGAGAATGCCTTTTCAATTATAATTCAATTAATATTTGTGCAATGCAGTTTGAGTTTAAATGAGTGTAGAATTAAAAATCAAGTTCAAAGAAATTAATGCGAGTTATAACTAGAACGGCAAAGTTTATAACGATACATTTAAATGTAGTTTGAAAGTTTTTAAAAGGTTTGAAAATACTTCAGATTTGAAGGTTTATAGGCCATAGATATTTTCTAGCTGTTAAAATGTTTGAGTGCGTTACCTGTGTTGTATAATTAGAATTGCAATTCAGTAGATTCTTGTGATTGACTCTTTGTCAAGGTTCAAGGTTTCTTTATTTGTCACATAATAGTTATACAGGGTATAATTAGAAGTGAAATGTAATCGAATCAGGTCCGCTCAGTGGACAGTGCAAAATAATAAGAATACAAATTATATAAAGTAACATAACACAAGGGCATACATATGGTAAGAAAAGGAGAAATAAGAGTAAAATGTGCAATGAAATAAAAAAAAGTGCAAAACAATAAGATGTGCAAAAGACAATAAGATGTACAAAAAAAGAAAAACAGTGTACTGGGACTTAATAAATAGTAATGTGAATAAGTCAGGAGTTTGATTGACAGGCGATCTGACCGATCATAATGACATTTTGTCAGACAAAACGGGTGCGTTTCCAAAAACCATCGTTAGCTAACTATGGTTGTTAGTTCCATTGAATTCTATTGGCAATGATGGAACTTGCGACCATATTTGCTTTTGGGAATATTAGAATAACGCTGGTGGACTTGAACTTGAAACATTGTGTGTATTGACATCTTTCCACGGCTGAAACCAGATACCGTCTGATGTTCATTCATGTTTATTTAGTGCTATAACTAGTAAAGAGAAAGAGATGATCGCTTCACGTGCTGCTTGAACGGAGGAGTTATCTATCGGTCACGACAAATTAAAAAGCCACAAAATGGTATTTATTGTATTAATTTCTAAAAAAAAAAAAAATTTTATGAGCTGAGACTTAGTTTCATATCTAAAGTAAACACTCTCTCAAATTTCAGCTTGGGCCAGTTTAAATTCACACTCATACATTTTGCACAACCCTGACAGATTCAACAGGAAAATAAATGCTCATTATTGCACATGCTTCAGAACATTGCGCCAAGCTGCTTATGCAGGTGATGTGGCTTTGAATCACATTCATCTAATGTGTTGTGAAACGTATCAGTGCCTTTGAAGAATGCAGGAGTTACGCTAGCTCAGACCACAAAATCATCCCGGTTAATATCAGTATTTTTAAGTGTTTATTCAGTTAACGTTTATTAAATATTAAACTGAATATGTTCTAAGTAAAATGTACATGTGTGATTTTGTGTATTGTTACCTTACTGACACACATGGAGCCAACTAATTAGCAGTCTGTGCACCGTGTATAATCTGAGGGAAAAGGTTAACTAGAGATTCATCTGGTGAGGTGTCCAGTCAACTTCTCTTACTCTGTAATACATTCTATTGCTTTACATCCAACTTGTGCACTGGTTCGGTGGATCTACGGAGTATAATGTGAATATGTACGACTGTTATGAGGGAATATTTGGTTCACACAAACATTATTCTTAAACGTCATCATTATTGGTATGTGCAGAGATAGCAATTGAGGGATGAATATTCCACCAGTCATAATTTTTTTTCTTATTAAATATAGTTATGGTAGCATCTTTTTATGTGTTTTAATGTGTATATAATTCTAAACACAAGTAATTGTTGTAATACGTCAGCTCAGATCGTGAAAATGTATTCTGGCGAGGCAAGATGCACATGTTTTCCTCTCACTTTTCTCAGTCAATATTGTGTATAATGTGGGAGGAGGTTAGGGAAACGGATATTATGTCCCATATGCTCTTCCAGAGCCAATAAATGGAGGTGGTTTGAACCCGACCTGTTGTCCTTGGCTTGATGTCTCTTATGGACAGAGTTGGATCTGCTACACAAGAATAAACCGTACTCATCTTCTGTCCAACATTTTAACTTGTTTTTATTTAATTTTTGGGCCTTTTGCCAATTTCATTTAGAAGCAGTGTAATTTAAAAGCATTTAAACTCCCTTTCAAGTGTTTTATCTCATTTGATGGCATAGAATTAAATAATATTCTGTGATAGAAAAGGATATGTGCATGCCAAATATCTCTTTTAAATCTGATTCAAATTTATGTGTTTCGCTAGTTTTATGTAATCCTGCCCTGTTCTGTATCTTCTTTAAGACTTTTTTTTGCATGTTCTGTGCAGATTTGGAGAGGAAAGTCAGCAGAATTCAGTGTGGATTTATACAACAGTTCACCAAAAATGTATTTCCAATACCTTATCTTTCCCAAAATATAAATGTTCAAAAAAATGTCAGTATAATTCAATTCAGCCAATGTTGTTTTTCCCCAACTTTAAAATATAATTTTTCCTATCAGCAGAATACAATTTGAAATGAGTTTGGAAAGACTTGAGAGTGAATGTTTTCACTTTTTAGTGAACTATCCATGTTAAGAAACTATTGGTGCTGATTTGCATCTTTGCATCTTCTGTGCTGACTTTGAGAGGAAAGTCTGGATAATTCAGTGTAGTAGATTTATATGAAATAATTTATATTAAATCAAATTTGGGGACTAGACAGTTCACCCAGGAATCTACTCCCCCTCATATATGAACACGAGGTATACTAAAAAAGTCAGTTCAATGAGATTCAATGGGCTCCAGTGTTGTTTTTACCCCAAAATTGGAAGTTGGAATGACATGAGGGTGAATATCTCCATACAGATTTATGTAGTATATAAGAAACACACAAAGCACAGGGCATATGCAGAAGTTTTGTGACTGACTCATTCAGTTCTATGGAGTTTCCGAGTGGGCTCAGTCGACAGTTTAGTTCTCAGGTTTAATTTGTGGGTCCACTGAGGATTTACTGCGGCAGGAATTTGATATCATCATATAACCAAGATTCCCAAGGTTAGAGCCGTCATTTCGCCCGCTCTGTGTGAACGCAGCGAGTGCATTTCCTGCCATCTTTCACCCCGGTCATTTTTTTGTGGCTGGTAGTAAAAATGTACCTCGTGTAGGAAAAGACTGGAACATCTGACAGGAATAAAAGCCCAGATGCACAATGGACAGACATGCACATGTGCGTCGCTACAGTGATCAATAGCCGAAAAGGACGTGACCTTTGCATGTCCCATCTTGATTAATGCATGCAAAACCGCAATGTATTCAACACTGTTTTACTCACGTATGCATGAACTAGAATTTCCAGAGTTGTTATTTTTGTTTGGCAACAGCTGTGATATCAGATATTACAAATGGATAGGCAGAAATGTAAACCGTAAATCAATTGCATCGTGGAATTTTACGGTCTGGATTGAATGCCATGAATGTTTGCTTTCGCAAGCCAATGCCGAAGTTCGCCTCAATCCAGAGATCGCACTCAAATAAAACCCTGATGCTATTGTGTGTGATGGCATTTTAAACGTCCTGATGATTAGCGACTGGCACACTTGAATGCAGCTTGCTCTGAGCGTGTCAGAGAAGGACAGGCAGAGAAAACAAATGCCTTCTATCTGGAAAAATACGCAGGGATTTAAAATGACATGTGTCGCTGCACCTGCAAGCCGATTTCGAGAGTTCCCTCTGAGGTCGAGAGGGAAGTGTGGGTGAAAGCATTGATTTTACAGGCCAGACCTTTAGGCTTGCAAACTAAGCCCAATTCAATCCCAGGTTACAGGAGTTGAAAGGCTCAAGTGAACATAAGCTTAACCTGCCATGATTTTGGCACCTCAAAATGCACCAATTCCTCTACAGTTCAGCTGCCATATATCAGCCTTTCTAAATGTATGCAATTACAGTCTTCAATAAGAATTTCTACTAGTGCATATTTGGGATACAATAGATTTTGTCACAAGAGCAAATGCGGATTAACCCAAAGGGAGTTCCTGGATACCAACAGACTCTCTTTGGAAACTTCTCAACCTGCTTTACATTACAAATACCTCTATATCTGACCCAACAGAGATCTGCGTTTGCAAAGGTATGGGTTAAAAAAAGACTGTCAAGCTTGTTGAACTCAAATGGACTGTAAGTGATGTATGATGGCCTAAAGGTCTAGGACAGGAATCAAAGGTTCTCCTAGGGGACTTTTTTGTGGTCTAATGTTAAAAACACCAAACAGGGATTTTCCTTTGTGTCTAATGCATCTGATAAAACAATATAAGATCAAGAGACAAATACAGATGTCTTGATAATCTCTGAGGTGATACGGCTTCCCCAAGTGTGGAAAACTTTAGCATCTTGATTCAGTTAATGTAACAACCTGTTTACTGATCATGATCTATGCGCTCTGGCACAGTGGCGCGTCCTGAATCTGTGGCGATCTGCTGTGTTTAACACCCCGGCTGTAAGTAGCAGCTTATGCTAACAAAAGAAGATGTGTCCTTACCAAGTGGCCAGCTAAGCCAGACTTATCGAGGTGGCGTTGTGTCGGGTTGACCTCAGGCAACAGGAGGGGAGGGCAAATCCCTCATGGAGGCTCACACCATATATCCATGTAATGAGTCGACGGCGAGAGCCTTCTGCGGGCTGGTTATTAAGTACTCTACCAGTGTCCTAGAGATTCCTTCTCATGATGACTTCTCCTCCAGGCTTTTCCGATATATGTTTACATTAAAATGTATTCCGGCCACTCTGGAGGTGGGCTCGGAATTTCCTCATCCTTTGACATAGTTGGTTACGCAAGTCTGAGACGAGTCGATCGCGGCTTTGCAATGTAAATAAGTTTGGAAATGAGCCTGTACTTTGGGTTCAGGTGGTTTCTCTCCGTTTTTAGGATTCCAGATCTGAAACGCACAATCCAAATTGACAGAATTAACTTTGTGCACTTGGTTAAAGACAGCAGCATAAATACGCATTATTTGATCCTTAGGGGGGGAAGCAGGTGGATGTGCAAAAACTAGCATTTTAAGGCTTCTCCCATATCAATAAAATACTGAATCCGATTGAAATTTGACCCAGTTTGGTAGAGTATCATATTGTTAGCTTGAAAACATGCACACTTTTAAAAATCAACTGTGAGTCAAGTCTCCCATGCAGAGCGTAATTTCTAGAGTTAGTCCCAATGCAGAGCGCTTCAAATCAATCCCTTATGAGGTTCCTCTCAGTTTAGATGCCTATGTAGACAGCACAGCGACTCACTATGGTTTTGCAACATAGCTGTTTAGTGAAGCCAACAAATTTTAGTAAACCTTTAAGGCTCTTAATTCGTTCCAGATCTTCACCCTCATGTAGTGTTTAGACCAATGTAGACCGAAACCAAATGCGACAAGCTCTTAAAATGAATTTTCAGATTTGTCAGATTGTTTTAACATTGTCATCTACACCATAACTCCATAAAACCGTATATTTACTGACTTAATGTCAGTCCAAATTAAATATCATTTTGAGACAAACCTCACTACGATCTGTTTATAAGGTACTTAAACGTCCAGACTTACCATGTGCCATGTGAAGCTTACAGGCTGTCCAGATCCTGGTTCGGTGTCCTCTCACGCGAAGTCCTCCGTGCGTAAGATCCCTGTCTGTGTGTAAAGCGATGTGTGAGAGCAGGAGTTTGCGTGTGTATGTTTTTAGGGGTGTGTGCATGGAGAACTCCTCTTGGTCCCTGTCAGTCTTTCTCCTCCCTGTGTGTAAGACTCCTCCTCTACAGCACGCTGATCACTGGATGGGTCGGATTACCTGTAGACTAATCATCAGTCTCGCTGGACGGGGCCTGAGGATGCTCAAAACCAGGGCACAATGAACACCAGGGCTTTAAACACCTACTGCACACCACATGCTCGACACCTGTAATGTGAGACAATCCATATAATTGCACACTTATCCTGCCGGACAAGCTTCAGAGAGTCACTTAACTCTGTCACGCAGTCGGTCTATCATTGGCTTTTATTTCATTTATTTTTTAATTATGCAAGGTATTTCGTTTTTTGTAAGGTACTTTATTAAAAATGTGTTTTAATTGTTATTCAATCATTCCCTTTTTTACATGCAGGAACAAGCATCTATGATAAATGCATTATACTTTTTATACTCTTCTTTTTTTTTACCATTAATACAATATTAGTAATAGAATATTACTTCTGTTTACACTGTCACTATTTGCACTTGGTGTAAACAAGAGGCTGTCTGTACTTAGTGCAAATGTTATCTACCACTATTTGTGTGGAATCTAAATAGCATCTACCTTTTTAAATACTCACTGTAAATATCTCAATTTTGTCATCATAGCAGTTTATTCCTGTGAGTTCAGATGGATTGCTTTAGCAATTGCAAACCGTACCAGAGTAAACAAAAACTAAATCCTGGACCACCTGGCTGTTGAATCAGCAGAGTTTGTAGATTTTATTACAAGCAAAATAATAAACTCTGTAGGATTCTTCAGAAACCAATGAAAAAAAAGTGTGTGTGTGTATATACTATTGATTGTTATTGATATTTATTATTAAATATATAACTAATGCAGACATGCACATTCAGATATGAGTCCACATGCATCTTTTTCATCACACTTTTTGAGCACTTAGTTTGCCCTGCAGCTCGTAACTGTTTTAAACATGCTGCACGACGCTAAAGGATTACCACGGGATGTAGTTTGGCATGCATTTGCGAATGACTTCATTTTTAAATAAACAACAAAATAAAATCAATAGGCCTGCATATAATCTCTCATCGGTTACCTTCCTGCGTGTTAATGCAGGCACGCGTACTTGAGTTTTCTCGCCGGTCACCTTTGCCTTGGGAGTATTCAGGTTAACTTTTCAGTGAAATGTGTTGTGGTTCATGCTCTAAGAAACAAATTGCATAACGATGAGAATATTTGAGATGTTTTTGTGACTTGTTCTTGACTTGGTTTACAGTTGTGAAAAACAGCATGCTTTCCATGTTCTCCTTGGACTTGCTTAGACTAAATGTGTGCCATTTACATTTAAAAGCATCACGTCCTTCCCAAGCGAAATACCTTGAAACTCATGGCCGTTAAGCAACGACGCCGTCTGCCAGGAAGGGTGAACGTGAGACTCTGCAGTGATCCGCTAGTGACTCACTGAAACACATCGCCTCTCAGCATAGAGAGCGTTCGAGTACGCTAATGCAAAGCAGATGGAGGACCTTCACCAAAAGAAATGTCTGACTGTACGGCAGCATGGCACACGTTCGTTCGCTCTGCAACCTGTCCAAAGTCTGGAGTTATCTGACTCTGCGTGATTCAGCACCTGTGTGTGTCTTGGAGAAAGAACAGAATGCTAAACGGCGAAGCATGTCTTTTGCTGAGAGATTTAAGAGGATGCAATGATAGTTTATTCAACTTCTGATGTTAGACTATTTTCTTCTTTCCAAGTTCAACATGCAGAGAAAACCATGAGTCATTTATGGGTCGATTCACCTGAACAGTGTGACTCTGAAAAGCTGCATGATCTTATCTGTCTGGCCGACCATCGGGTGCAAAGACTTCAAGAACTAGCTACCTTTTGAAAATAGGCTTTCGTCTTTAGTTGTGATTGTTTTTAGTGACTCCATTGTTGTAAAAATAACACGCCTCACCTTTAACTGGAAATGTCAGCGTGCTGATGTCTGTGATTTACAAAATACAAGATATTTGCCAGTGTATTTAGGTGTCATAACATGCCATTTATTTGTGACGGTTGTGTACTGAATCACAATAGCAACGTACACACTGGAATATTTGAGGAGCGACAACTGCATTTAAATGTGCGAGTGAGTAAATTATCATTCTGTGTGTTTATGGAACATGAACTTTTTGGCATTTCGTGGATGTAAACATAAAGCATGAATGTTTCAGCTAATTGGTTTAGCTGTTTTTGACCAAAATGACGTTAGTGTCAGAAAACGCATTACCACCCACTTATATAGCGCTGTGGGGATGACGTGTTTTTGTAGGGAAACCTGGACGTTTTGAGTCATTCATAGGATTTTGGATTGTTGCAGTCAATCTGTCACCATAGAAAGTTTGTGATTCTTACATATTTTGTTCATCATAAGCCAAACGTCATTCATAAATTTTGAAGCCTTCTAGACAAATGAAACCTTTTTTTTCTTGTTGTAGAATAAAACGTCAAAATATCTTGAGCTTGTGTTAGACTACAGACCTTGGTTTGGACCTGCAGAAATGTGTTCATTGTTTAGTAGTGAATCACTGTGGATTTAATAAAATGTGACCCTCTCTGTGAAATCCAGGCTAAAGTCTCAAAATCTAATTATGAGAGGACCAGCATCAAAGTTTGATTTCTACCATTAATTTCAATCTTTGACATGACCTTACTCAGTCAATATTACAGATATAAAGGTTACATTTTCACCGAATGTTCTTTACCATATGAAGGATATTTTTTTGTGGAAAACAGCTAATCACAAAAAATGACTTTAGCTGGGTTTTAACAGAGAGGGTCACCGATATTATAAGCACATGTTTGCTTGTATTGTTTGTTACAAAACAATTGTATCAGTTTTGAGTTACATTTTGGTGTCCGCATTAAACTAAATCTACAAAAGTGATTTTATATAAATAGAAAGCATATTAAGTGCAAGAAAATTGCCTACTAAACTTTTGTGAAAATGTTTTTTATAAAACATATGGGTAACATATTGTTACATTGTCATTCAGCATATACATAGCATATATTTATGTAAATATGAAAGCACTTATTCTGACCTGTATGCATTAAAATGTGTAAAATAATTAGTACATTTGTATTATATTTTAAATGATTAAAAACGTAATAATGGCTCATATTTGTAAAGATTCAAAATGACAATTCATTTTTGAGTCTGCAGTGTGATCCTTAAATAGAGTATTTTAATGAGTTATTCCTCTTCTGAATGTGCCTGATAATATTTTTTGGGGGTACATGAACTATTGCTACATTCAATTACATCAAGGTTCAAGGGTTCTTTATTATTTGTCACATACACAATCATACAGGGTATAATCAGTAGTGAAATGTTACATTTTAGTGTCTTTAGTGGTTTAGTGTTACATTTAGGTGTCTTCTGTTCATCATTCAAAAATGTACGGTAGTCATTATTTCTGCTCAGAAAAAAATAATAGCAATTATACAGCACACATTCTCATGTACAGGAAAAACTAGATATTAAACTCTTATCATCTTTGACTCATTTAGATTTAATTTCATTGAATCCTTAGTCCCACATTTTGTTAGTCTTAAGGAAAAACAGTGGAACATTTTGTTTCGCTTTCTCTTTTCAGATAAACACACACCCAGCATTATAATGTGTAACACAATTCTGTGGAAGCTGTCAAACCCTCTCTTGTGCTTTTGTGTCAAACAAAGCTGTTCGTGGAAGCCTTTATCTGCACGGCAGCCTGTCCTCTTCTCACTAAGCCGCTATGGTGAGTTACTAAACACAAGTAAACCAAGACCACAGAGATGAATATTAAACTGAAGTGCTGTTCACTGGAACCCCGAGAAAGGCTTCCAGCGGAGTCACGTGATGTTGAGATGAGACTTTCTGATGTAATGATAGCAGGACATCCTCAGCAAATGACATCCAGTCCAGAGATTACATCATGTTTCTGTTTACTTCACAAACTACAGAATTAACTAGTGTTTGGACACGTAAGCCGCATTAACTTCACTGTTCTTCATTTTTGAAGTCTCTGTGTGTTTGTATCCGCTGGTGTTTTTGGTGATGTATGAAGTCAGTTCTTCTCATGTGTGTAAAGAATCACATTAACTATCAACATCATCCACAAACCACAACACAGTTACTGTTTATTTTCAACCTGTTTTAGTTTTAATTAAATGTTTTGTTGTAAAAACAAAAACCTTAAAATATTGTATCTAATGCAGTGACATTTATACTTTTTAGTGTGGCTAAATACTTCTATTTGCTCACCAACGTTGCATATATTTGATCTAAAAAAAAGTATAAAATATTGATCTAAAATAACAGTTTTCTGTTGTAAAATATAATTTATATCTGAGATGAGCAGCTGTATTTTCAGCATCATTTCTCCAGTCTTCAGTGTCACATGATCTTCAGAAATCATAATAATATACTGATTTGCTGCAAAAGAAATGGATTGTGTTGAAAACAGTAGTGGTGTGTAAATGTTTTTTTGTGTGTGTAAACCGTAGTATAAGATTCTTTGATTAATAGAAAGTTTATGTCTTTACTGTCTCTTTTGATCACTTTAATGCATCCCTGCTGAATAAAAGCATTGATTTCTTTCAAAAGAAAAAAACATTCCCAGATTATTTATATTACACAAGAAGAATATAAGACGTTTATGTGCATTTATATACTCCATGCTGATGATCAGGAATCAGGCAGCAGATAAATGTCTGTCTTCTTTTCCTTTGAAGGCCTTTAGCTGGTTTGGCTTGGAAACGTCTATTACTGGGAAAATATCTGTCAGCTGTGTCGTGTAGCTCGAGTGTCTCTGACAGTTTCATCAGCCGGGCTGAGCAAGGAAAATTAGGTAACTCGGATGAGGCAAAGTTAGTGCTCTCTAAATCTGCACAGCAGGCCAGGCTCAATCTGTTATAGAGGCTTTAATTAGCTCGCAAACTTCTCATTAGAGCTTTATCAGGTAATGCGGGTGAGATCAGGAGCAAACGTGCCGCTATTAACACACATTGATTACACAAACTGTGTGAGTGGGCATCGAGGTTAGCATGGACATAATAATAATAATAATAATAATAATAATATAATATAGTTAACTCTAATACTGCAACTATAAAGAATTAAAGGAATGGTTTACCCAAAATTTTTCCAAAAATGTTCTCACCCTCAGGCTATTTCAGATGTAGATGAGTTTGTTTCTTCATCAGATTTGGTGAAATGTATCATTCCATCACTTGCTCGTTAATGGATGCTCTGCAGTGAATGGGTGCCGTCAGAATGAGAGTCCAAACAGCTGATCAAAACATCACAATAATCCACTCCAGTCCATCAGTTAACATCTTGAGAAAACAAAAGCTGTGTGTTTTTTGGTCTGTGCAGATTTCTCACCTGATTCAGACAGCAACGAGGACTCTTATTTCAGCCAGAAGCAACGGTTTAAAAGTGCCGTACATTATTCTCCACATTTGCCACGATCTGAACCCTAAACACATTTTGTCAAAAAAGCCGGTATTGTCCACTTTCAAGTCATCGCGAGTTCATGTTTTACTGCACAAGCCGACAAGCACCCTTTTTGTTTTTGAACAGAAGCCGATAAGTCCAATCTAGCGAATCAGCGTGCTGTATTCAGGTCAGGTGAAAAGGCTACTTTCACTTTGAAAAGACATGCTAGCTGAGAGGAGTTTCGTCAAAGCTGACTAAAAGTGATCGAGGATGGATCATTTAGACGAACTTGATGAAATAAATCACCAGGGCGGCCTCGTCTCGAAGCGACTGCACCCTGGCGAACAACCTTCTTGTGTGGGCTCAGAAAAATCTGCGCTCATTGAAGTCATCGCATGTGCCGGGCAAGATGAACCATAGAGCAGAAATCTTGTCAAGGAACAACGTCTCCTCAGGGGAATGGACGCTCCACCGCTCGCGGTTCAGAAAAGTCTTTGGCAGAGCTCGAGTAGACTTCTTCGCCTCCGAAGACAACTCTCAATGCCCAATCTTTTTCACAAAG
Organism: Gymnocypris eckloni scoliostomus; assembly: GCA_027564155.1. NCBI lineage: Eukaryota > Metazoa > Chordata > Actinopteri > Cypriniformes > Cyprinidae > Gymnocypris > Gymnocypris eckloni. Next base: position 2,658,439 of record CM050422.1, read on the forward strand.
AGCCCACGATTAGCCTAGTCTTCCGCTCTATGCTTTCCCTCCAATCGCTCTGCAGGTACTCAGGCGAGTCAGGGAGCAACGGCACAAACTTATTCTAATAGCCCCCCTCTGGAGGAACCAGCCGTGGGTGTCGGAGTTATTCCAGCTGTTCGAAGCAGCACTTGGCCGATCCCCTTGAGACGGGACCTCCTCTCTCAAGCGAACGGTACGCTATGGCATCAACAGCCCGAGTTATGGGCCCTGCATGTGTGGCTGCTCAACGCGAGCCTTTTCGGCTTCCCAGAGCGTGTCCTAAACACGATGGCAGAAGCTAGAGCCCCGTCTACTCGATGCCTCTGCTCTGAAATGGTCTGTTTTCTCGACTTGGCATCTGCGACTTGGATCTGGTCACCTCCAATGTGTCAGTGGTTCTCTCATTTCTGCAGGAGATGTGGGATAAACAGCGCTCCTCATCCACCATCAAAGTTTACGCAGTTTCCATGCCCCTACTGCTGGCCGATCGGTGGGCAGAGATTTTGTGTGGTGTGCGGTGGTTAAATTTGTACGAGGCGCCAGGAGAATGAATCCCCCGCGTCCTCGTACAGTTCCACCTTGGGACTTACCTATTTACTAAAGGCCCTAAAAATGGCCCCGTTTGAACCATTGCAATCCATGAGCCTCAGAACACTCTTGTTAAAAAGTGCCCTGCTGCTAGCACTGGCGTCGGTCAAGCGAGTAGGAGACCTGCAGGCCCTATCCATCAACCCAGCTTGCCTGGAATTCGGGCCTAACAACTCCAAGATAATCCTGAAACCAAGGCTGGGTTATGTACCTATAGTGCTCTCCACTCCGTTCAGAGCCCAGGTCGTAGCGCTTTCCACGCTTCCCCCCTCGACGGGTAGCCAGGAACTGTCGCTGCTCTGTCCGGTCAGGGAAATAAGGGTATATATTGAGCATTCTGCCTCATACAGGAAATCAGAACAGCTTTTTGTCGGCTTCGGTAACCGTGCAAAATGTGGCCCTGTTACGAAGCAAGGAATTTCTAGGTAGTTAGTGGATGCTGTTACCATAGCATACTCCTTCTTGGGTTTGCAGTGCCCAATAGGAGTCAGAAGCCCATTCCACCGAAGGCATCGCCTCTTCCTGGGCATGGTCCATTTCTGAAATTTGTGAGCTGGCCGGCTGGGCCTCGCCGTCCATATTTGTAAGGTTTTACAACCTGGACGTCTCTGCCTTACAGGCTTAAATAAGCAATCTTATGAGTTCACTTGACCAACATTGTTCAAGCCCCTCCTTCACTTGGTCTATCCATAACTATATGGACGCCAGATATCAACTTACAGGACGACACCCAGGCCTCGGATGACCCAATGGCTCAGCATGTGCTTGGTGTATTCTCTTGACTCCGCTGGGTCTTTCTCCCACGTGAGTCTTGGTGTTGAGTCGTTCCACGTCATAGCACGGCGTGATTGTACAGGTGCTTCGTTTTTTAGTACTGCACGAACCAATGAACATGCTGTTTCACTGCTTGATAAAAAAAAAAGCTTCAGTTAAAGAGGAAAAAATAGTTTTTCCCATACAAGCGTCTTCGACACAGTACTCGTTCCATATCTCAGGGAACCGAGGTTACGATAGTAACAGAGTACGTTTTCTGCTTCTGCAAAAAAAAAACGACTGTTGGAGTTATCTGCTTTTGCTATAAAACTAACTTTTAATATGTAAAAAAAAAAACACACTTACAATTACTCTAATTTAGTAAATTACTGTATTTGTTTAAGTTTTATTACTTAATCAAAACAACCTAACTGCCATTTCATTTAATATTACTTGGAATGCACAATAAAGAAAATGTGATTTCTGGAAAACGTTTTCTGAGCTATCGGTTTTTGCAAATTAACTCTTCATACATATATATATAACTCTCATTATGACGGCACCCATTCACTGCAGAGGATCCATTGGTGGGGAAGTGATGGAATTATACATTTCTCCAAATTTGTTCCCATGAAGAAACAAAATTCATTTACATCTTGGATGGACTGAGTCAGATGGGTGGCATCTTACTACATCAGCCATATTCAAAAGGAGCAGTGTACTTTGATAAATTCAATAATTCATCTTTGTAAACAAATTCAAAATATCTTACTGTATGAACTGAACTATATTTTCCTTGTCTGCTGTCTTTGACATCACTGCTCACGATAATCGCTAGTGAAGGGCATGATGTAATTTTCCTGTGAGTAAATGGTTTATTTACTCAAAAGGCATTGCGTTTTTTTTGTCTTTTTCTGCATTTCATATACTTTTTGTTTTCTTTCAAGTCAACTTTGTTGTGTTGTGATTCATCCTGGGTTTGGTTGGGTTTGCCTCAGAACTCTATTGAAGATTGTTTTGTAATCCCAATGGAGAAAAAGACTTCTCAGAGTGGCTGCTCTCTCTCTGTCGCTCTATTTCGTGCACCGCAATTTTATGGATTGGAAAAGCGAAGTATTATTGTATTTTCATTTGTTTGATTTCATGAAGATGAGTCTTAAAGTGGCCCCCCCCTGACTGGATGTTCGGGGTTGATCAATGGTAATAGTTGTCCTGAAAAGAACCAATGATCTGGAACCAAGTATGTGGATTAGAGTTGTGGTTTTCATTCCAGAACCAGATTCTGACTGCGTTGTTTATTTGCTTCGTATACAATCAGACATTTGGAATCTACTTCCTCTGCTCTGGCTCCGTTCCTGGCTGTTGCCCGCTGAAATGCGAGCGCTTTGAGTTTTGTTATTGTAACGGGGGACCTCAGATGTTTGACATGTGTCCTGACCTGTTGCGGTGTCTGTCTCGGCTGTGTTTGTGTTGAGTTGAACCTGTTGGTGTGAAGGTGAGGCTGAGAGCGACGCCAGAAACGAGGCTTTGTTTACAGCATAGGAAAACTGGATGTACGAACGAATAGCTTTGAAAATTCCTCAGAAATGCTACTTTTGTGTAGCACAGAAAAAATAAAGAAGGTTTTGATAAGATCATTGGGGGAGCTAATCAATATAGAAAATTACCTCAATACAATACAATACAATACAATACAGTACAATACAAAAAATAAAAAGGGTAACTGCAAGATTTTAACTTCACAATTCAGACTTCTTTTCTCAAAGATGCAAATTTTATATATTTTTAACTTTTTGCAATTGTTTTTCCCCCACCACAAAATAAAAAAGGCAATTTATTGCATAATACAGACTTTTTTATACCTCAGAACTGTTATAAACTTAATTTTGAATTCTTAATTTTTTAGTTTATCCCACAATGACTTTTAATCATTTTTAGTTTTTTGTTTCCGCCGTGGAATGAAGATAAAAAAAAAGTTAATTGTGACTTTTTATCTCGCAATTCTGATTTATGTATTACAATTCCTACGTTATCTAAAATTGTATCAAAGTTTATCTCTCATAATTCAGTGATATATATATTGAATGTAGTTTTAAGCTATGCATTTTAAATCAGTAGAAAATAGGTCGTCAAAATGAATAGAATTTAAATGAACAATAATTTTATGTTCTAAAAGTATGTTGTAGAAGCTATTTTCACGACAAACTGCTAGTAAATTTCACAAATAATAACAAAATCTGCAAGTGACACATTTAATTAAATTTGATTTTTAAGACTGAAATGGAGTTTTCTAGTAAAACGCTCTCCAATAATCTTTACAACTGGTTTGTTTACTTTTAACAAGTATTTTTTTAAATAATTTGTTCCCTATTTCTTTCTCTTTATTTTTTAGAGAGGTACAATTGGTTTAGTGTGTGGACAAATGAATCCCAGTTACACATTTGCTTCGAGGAGTTAAATGACGAGAATTCTACAATAGATTTGATTTTAATTAGGGGAAAAAACATGCCTGAATGTTTGTATGGGTTTCTCTCTTCAAATAAATGCTGATAATAAAAAAACAGATCAGATTTTTCTTTGTATCACCCGCCAGCTGAATAAAACAAAACTGCAGTGGACACAAGCCATTCAGCGAAAGATATGAAGGAACGCCGGTGGAATCACATCCAGATGTGTGTGTGTGTGTGTGTGTGTGTGTGTGTGTGTGTGTGTGTGTGTGTGTGTGTGTGTGTGTGTGTGTGTGTGTGTGTGTGTGTGTGTGTGTGTGTGTGTGTGTGTGTAGAAGACTTTTAGCAGATTTTACTACGGGTGAAATCCGTCATTCGGTCTGATAGGACCGTTCTTCCCCTCACCAAACCGTTGCCCCAGTGTTGTGATGCGTTTCATTGCTGGCTCTAATGTGCAGAATCACAGTGATGCATCAGGACAGCTCACAGAGCTGGATTGAGTTTATAAATGAAATACAGGTCGTCCCAGTATCAGAGGGTAAGACCGTGACGTCTCAATGTGATCAGCACCCGTATTAATACATTAAAGTTCTGCGCTGTGTCCCGTGACTCCTGTCAGTCATTTATCAGAAGATGATCAATTAAAATACATCATAGTTGTGTGCTATTCAGAAATGAAATAGAAACACTGTCCATCTATTTTAAAATGACATCTTATATTATTCGAATAACCTTCAGAATCTTATGTAGTAAAAAAAAATAATAATAATTGAAAATGTATTTCTATTTACTAATATAGAATTTTTATATATTATTTTATTTAGAGCTGACTATTAAATCTGTTATCCATTGAAATTTGAACAATCGCTCATGTCTTTGGCATTCTGTAATTCCAGAATTAATTCCAGAATTTTATTTAGTATTTGTTAATTAGTTTTAAATATTTTTTATATTAATATACACTATTTGATGCTTGATCCCTGTTTGCAAATATTTAAGTAATTTATAATAAATGTAATAAAAATATAGTAAAAATATATTTACAAAAATGTAAAAAATATATAATTTGTTTATATTTATATATTTGCTGTACTTGCTCTATTTAATAATAAATGAAAAATTATATATATATATATATATACATATATATATATATATATATATAGTATACACACATTATTTATTTATATATATATATATATATATATATATATATAAGGTAAACTTAATAAATATAGTGTGTGTGTGTGTATATATATATATATATATATATATATATATTAGTAATCATAATCGCCTGGGTTAACGTGCTGATTTTAACAGTACTAATATATATAGGTAAATGTAATCAATATTTTGTGTGTATGTATTCACACACACACACACACACACACACACATAATATATTGATAACATTTACCATTAGTTTATTAAATTATATCTATATATATACTATATTTTTTGCTAGATTTCTCTTTGTAATTGTAACTTTTATTTTAACATTGTTTTATTTATTAATTTCCTTCACAGTGCCATTAAGATGAATAAATGTTAACGAACTGCCCCAAACCGCTGAACTTATATTTCCATAGCATAATTGTGAACTGATTGTTGAATATGTTTTAAGTTCAAAAATGACCCCAAAGTATACATTTGGCTTTCACTGTCCTCCTTTTTCCGTTGGTTCTGGCGGTTTGTATTAACTTTACATGGATTCCCAATGGGAGAGTTGTAATTAGGTATTTTTAATTGTCAGAAGTATTTTCAAAATAACCAGATGTTATAAACATGTCTCGTCAAATCATGCAACAATTACGGTGATTCAAACCACAACCTCGTGGAGAAAATGATTCCTTCTTTAAGAATCAACGTGATGTATTTACTTTTGTGAATTACGTCGAGAGCGCAGGGCTTTTCTCTCAAACCTCGTTTCATGTCATTTAGACCACCAGATGCTTTCGAGCAACTACAATACTGTATGAAGATGAATCGCATATGCCATATGCTATATAATAATTCATGCCTCAGACAGGCAGACTACACAGAAATCTGACTTCTCAGTAAAGGTTTATGAAAATATACATGCAGTCATATGACCCACGAGTCACATGACATTATGAAAGCTTTCTGAGCTGGTGTAAATATTTAGTCATTTAAATCAATTTTTGAGATATACTTCAAACCAATGCATTCAACTAGGTACTATAATATTTCATTATTATTATATTAAATCGAAGTGTTTAGAAACAAAGTGTTAGTATCTTTAGCTCTCTCTGTTGGTTGTTTGGTGAGATTGCAACTGTCCAGCTTTTTAAAGGGATATTATCATGTCTTCACAAAATGTAACATTTTAAAATGATGATTGTGTTATTCAAAGATGAAATGCAAATCCGCTCATCTGTTCTTAAATCATTTAGGTTTTGTGTCAATATTAGGCATTTTACAAATCTATTATTAGCTGCATTTTTAAATGTAATACATAATAATGTATAGTACATATATATTATAATTTATATATATATATATATATATATATATATATATTATAATTTATATATATATATATATATATATATGCATGCATTAGAGAGAGAAAAATTTCAGAAAAAAACCTGTGTGATTCTTGATGTTTTGGAGAATAAAAGATACAAAAAATTTAAATCACATTTTTATATAGTTTTCATGACACATTTTATATGCACATATTGTCAGGCAGTGCGTGGAATAGTACTTTCCAATATATATATGCAACACACACATTTGACACAAACTGAACCACAATGTTCACAATGGGTTCTTCATCATCATCATCATCATCATCAGTCTTTAGTGTCGTTCAGCATCTGTAGATAATATTAATCTCCCCCAAAGCCACTTCACTCACACGCTCCGAAGGCATTAGTCCATCTGACTCGTTTTCATTCCCTTTGGCAGTTATTTAACAGTATTGGCCAGTATTGTTCGTTTAATGTATTTCATTTGATTGTTTCTTGTCTCTTCGGAAAACACACTCCCAGGCGATCGGAGGAAAGCCAGAACGGCGATTAGCATAGAAACGTGTTATTGCTCCCGTCTGTGAATTAGAAACAAGGACTTTCAAATGTCAGATCCGTCCACCTAGAATGTTACGCAACGGTTACATTGTAAACTCAACATGGGTGGTTGCTAGGGGCGTTGCTATGCCATTGCTCTGGGTGTTCCGAGTTTTTTAGAATGTTGCTACATGGTTGCTAGGGTGTATTGCATGGTTGCTAGGTGGTTACATACTGGCCTAACAGTCTCTGGAATTGTATTTATTTGTTCTCAGCCAGTCCTAAATGGTGATGATTAGTAAACATGAAATCTTTGGGATATATGTATGTTTCTTTATGATATTAAAACCATGTAGCTACAAACTCTCAAAGATGTCAGTGATCCTTCCTCCAATCAAATGTCAGATAAATCATTTACATCCCTTTGATGAGGCCAGATCAATCCAAAAGAGATATGCATATACTGCTTATTTACACAAAATGAAAATAAGCTTTTATCTAGAAGGCAGTAAAACAGATGCTTTTCTTCTAATTCACAGGAGTGGCTGCAATAAGATTCATATCGTGTGAAAGTCAGTCTGCGCTGCATTACAGTCGAGTTGTCAATGCAAGTAAAGTTTAATTAAATATTCTGGGCTTGGTGCAACTTAAGCTGAATGAGCAACATCTGTGGAATTTATCGTATCATTCTTACAAAAACAAGGATTGATGCATACAGTAATGCACTTTCAGTGGAAGTCTGCACTGGGATAAATACTGAAATATTCACTGTTTTCAACAGTCACAGGACTTAAACATACATATTAACATGAGAATAGTGACTTATCACAATTTTTACTTGACAATATTAAATCCAGTAACCTTCCACAGACATGGATTGTACAGCAAGTGCATCACTGTAAATGCATTCGTGTTGTTTTTACAAACTGACGGATGAGATTACTGTCTGTGCTAAACAGATGCCACCCATAGAGCTTAATAGACTTCGTGATAATAAGGTGCTAGATGGGATTGATGTTAAACACCGGCATCCAGCTGTATTCACTGTAGACAAACTCATTCACTCTCAATTCAGTCCACAGTTTTCCTTTAGATATCTTCAATTCTTATATCATTCACAGCAAGTGTGTCAAATACATCGAGGTCTACATTTCTTCTCATCACATCCAAACAAAGTGTACATTTCCTCCCTGAAGGACGTGTGTTCAGTTATTATTATTAGTTGAATTGTGAGAATTAAATCTGCGTATTTTAATGTTGTAATTGTGTTCTTGTTGAAACAGGAATTTTAGTTGGACCTGTAATATATATATATTTTAATGTTTTTGAAAAGACACCAAGGCTGCATTTATTTTATCATAAATACAGTAAAAATTGTGAAATAAAATATAAGTCAAAATAACGGCTTTCTGTAATATACATAATATATGGTAACACTATTTATTTCTGTGATCAAAGCTGTATTTTCAGCATAATTTCTCCAGTCTTCAGTGTCACATGATCTTCAGAAATCATAATAATATACTGATTTACTGCTCAAGAAGCATTTATGATTATTACCAATGTTGAAAGCAGTTGTGCTGCACAATATTTATACTTTGTGAACACTGATAATTTTTGTCAGGATTGTTTGAATAGACAGGTCAGGACGTTTGAATTGCCTTTCTCTTATTAATTAGTTAAACGCAACAACAGTTTGTAAAATAATCAGAGGGATTTTAAATTACATAACCTGACCTGATCTGCTCTGATGTGTGATGTTTGTCTGTTTTCAGTGCATAAACGTGAGGAGCCTGCAGAGATCTCATGATGTGTTTGTTGATCATCTCCAGTGATGCAGGGTTATAGATGGACCAGACCTCCTTGATCCAGTTTTCCTTTGACTAGCTGTTTTCATGGTAACCGGCCAGATGCATGCACACGCCTCCTGTTATTCTTTGCATAGACGGTCTGTCCTCGTACTGCAGAGCATAATTGCACATGATTGGATCAATCTGATGACTAGATATTCACAATGTCATTTCAATCTTAAATTCAGATTTGTATGCAATCTGCTCTGTGATACTTTAGCTTATATCCGGTTTGTCATGTTGTGGCCAGCAGCATCATTATCTCTCTCTCTCTCTCTCACTCACTCACACTCTCACTCTCACACTAACTCACTCACTCTCACGCTCACTCTCACACTCACTCACTCTCACGCTCACTCACACTCACTCTCACACACTCACGCTCACTCACTCACACTCACTCACTCTCACACTCACTCTCACTCACACTCACACTCACTCTCACTCACACTCACTCTATCTCTCTCACTCACGCCACTCACTCACCACACTCACTCACTCACGCCACCACACTCACTCTCACGCCACCACACTCACTCACACTCACTCTATCCACACACACACACACACACACACACACTCACACACTCACACACTCTCTCACTCACTCTCACGCTCACTCACACTCACACTCACTCTATCTCTCTCACTCACACTCACTCTCACACACTCACGCTCACTCTCACTCACTCACTCTCACGCTCACTCACTCTCACACTCACACTCTCACGCTCACTCACTCTCACACACACTCACACACTCTCTCTCTCTCTCACACACTCTTTCTCTCTCTCTCTCTCTCTCTCTCTCACTCTAATGCCCGACTTTCTAGTTACTAGGAGACGAACAAGTGCATAACATTCCCGACGCAGCGGCCAATGTTTTCGCTCGCTCTGCTTTTATCCTTCATGTGAACTGACATCTGTTGTTTTGTTTTTTTAACTCGAACGAATTGTTTCAAGTTAAATGTGTGTTCCTTTACAGTACCTTATCTTTTTACGATGTTTTAACAGCACTGAGCGTCTCATCTGTTTTCAATCGCTCTTGAGCTCCAAGCAGTGGATTTGATTTATGAGGGAAGATGATAAAACGTGTTAGTACTAGTATGACGTGAACACAGATTTTGTACAAACGTCCTTTAAAGTCAGCATGAAAACAACCCTGTTATTTTCCAATCACAATTAATTAGGCCTCATTATTTTTAAAGCAACTGCTGTTTTTCGTAAATTGACCCCAATGTGTCATATTAGGGAAGTAAAATGGGTTTCTCATTGACTTTAAACACTCTTAAGGGTTTTTAAAAGCAACCTCAGCAAATCCTCCTGCTCTTTCTCGTACTTCAGACACTTGATTTTCATCCTCTGGACGGACCTCCAGTGCTTTTATTTAGACGGCACAAGAGGGAACGATATTGTCCAAAGGTAGCAGAGAGAAACAAAGGCGTTGTGATGTCACAAACCACCATCGTTGGTTTAAAACCAGCCTCGTCACTAGAGAGTCTCTTCGAACTCGTGAATCTTTCTCACCCCGTCTGGACACCCGCTCGGTCCTTCTGTTCTCACCAAAAACCAGCTCTCAGCCAATGAGACAGTTTGACAGCCTGCCATCAACAGCCTTCTGATTGGTTCACCCCGAAAACGTCAATCATCAGGTTACTTGTTAAGGGGCTTGTTGGCCTTGGGCGTCCCTGTACTGACGGCGAGCGTCTGGACGGCCGTGGCCTCGTCGGCTGTTACCGGGGAAAGGTCCGGTTCCCAGAGGAAGAACTCGTGCAGGAGCGTGTTGACCGTCTCGGGACACTCCATCATCACCATGTGACTGCCTTCCTCGATCACTTTCAGGAACGCAAACAAGAGGATCTGGAATAAAGACCATTTACATACAAACAATTATGCTAATTATTTTATTAGATTATTATTAACAATAAATATTACTTTAATATATAAATATAACATGTATTTAAATACTTTATGTATATTGAAAAATGTATTAAATATATTTAAATACATTTTATATTCATGCAAATTAAATATTAAACTGTTACGTTCCAAAAATGATTTTATATATTTTATAATGTATTTTATATACAGTAAATACTTTGTATGTAGATAATGCTACAGTGTGCTGACTTTGTATTTCAGACATTTTTGTGTGTGCATGCGTTTTGTTCCTTTGATATAAAATACTTAATATATCAAATATACAGGTATATTAGTATAAGAAATGTATTTATAATGTATAAAATACAGTATAATATAATAAAAATGCTTATGCAAATTAGGTTTATAAAATGCATAACATTTAAATTATTTTTTTTAATTAAAATTATATAATTAAAATGTGTAACTTAAACTACACAAATATTTTTAATATTACATAAATACTACATTATATACATATACATTGTGTGTGTGTAAATTACATATATATTGAATTTAATGTAAAACTAATATTAAGCTGCTGATTCTTGTTTTGTATTCACGAAAAAGAAAAATCACTGCGCTCAACTTTATTTTGGATGCATAGATCGATCAGGATCTGCACTCGCTGTATCTATGCAAATAACATTTATAAAATACATAACATTTAAATGTGTTTTTATATAATTTAAATATTTCTAACTTCACCTAAACAATAAATGTTTTGATATTATATAAATACTACATTATACACATTTACATTTGATCAGATAAAGGATCTGCACTCTGCTGTATTTTCTTAATGATTTCTAATGATTTTAATTCTGCAATCGACAAGCAAGCGTTTCGGCAGCAAGCCTTCTTCAGTGAATCATACAATAACATTTCCCACAAGATTAATTAATAAACGATTCGCTGAAGTCGGCTTGTTGCCGAAAGTGAATGTGAGAGTGTTGTTTTGTATATTAGTCTAATTTTTGAATGGTCAGCATGAATTCAGACAGTCAGTGTTACTGTTTGATTTCAACTATTTATTTAGCGGTTTAGCAGAAGATCTGAACTCTGTGTTGTGACCCTCCTATCTTCCTGCAGGGAGTCCTCACTGACTACAGCAGTACAATGAGACGCCAGTGTTGTATTCAGAGCACATCTGCATGAGGACACGCGTAATAACAGCACAGTGATGCTCTTGTGTTCTAGAGGAGAGCCGTGAGTGACTCCACACACACTATACAATCAAAGGCTGCGTCCCAGTTCACATATATACAAGACCATATGTGCGAGTCTCCACCGGGCCCCCAAATCAAACAAAGGAAATAATAAATCATATCTTACAGGAAGATGAAAATGAAGCCTATTATTTTAGAACTTAATGCTTGCATTGTGACATTATTGTCTTAACATTTAAGCACATTCTCGCCATAAATTCTCATAACGGGCATGCTTGCACTTTACCTTTTATTATTATTATATTTTTGTAGTTTATGTAGTTCTCATTATTGAAGTACAGTATTTTTACTGTATTGATTTAAACAATTGCATTTGCAATACAATTTTATTTTAATCATATTTATTAATAATAATTATTCAACCATATTTTTTGTAATATAAGTATTTCTTGCTTGCAATAAAGTCCTAACATGTATTGCAAAAAGTCCTAAAATGTATCACAAAAATTGTTACATTTATTGCAAAAAAGGCTACTTATTTGGCAAAAGTCCTAAAATGTATTACAAAAGTCCTAAAATATATTGCAAAAGTCCTAAAATATATTGCAAAAGTCCTAAACTGTATCACAAAAATGTCAAATTCAAATTTTGTTCAAATATTCAAATTTTGTTACAAAAAAGTCCTAAAACATTTTGCAAAAGTCCTAAAATATATTGCCAAAATATCTTGAAATTAATACCAAAAATGTCCCAAAAAAATTATTGCAAAAGAAGTTTAAATACTAAAATGTATTTAAAAAAAAATTATATGACATACTTTCAGAGAGTAGTAAAAGTATGTGGACTGTAACACAGCCAGAGAAAGCACCATCCTTATATTGTCCCACAATAAATAATATCACCACAATGAAAATATATGTAATGTGCTCAAACCTCTGCCATCCGCTGATCCTCTTCAATCGGCACAAACTTGTCGTACATGCCGTGCACCAGCAGTATGGGGACGGTCAGCTCGGCGTGGTACACCTCATCCCCCTCGGGCCAGTACTGACCGCTCATCATCGCTCGCAGAACGAACGGAGACACGTTAAAAGCGTTTCCCTCTTTCAGAAGCTGCTTCTCTTTAGCGCCCTGTCTGGCGAAACCAGCTCTGAGCACAAAACAGAAGAGACCCAATTTGAACATGCTACAGGTTAAATGACTTGTTTTTGCAGAACTTGTTATCGTGGGCTTTACTTGAGGAAGCTCCAGGCCAGGCAGGGAGACAGACAGTGCAGCACGCAGGAGGGCAGCTGGAAGATGGAGCACAGGCTGGGCTCCAGGGCCGTGGGGCCGCCTCCATTGATCATCACCACCTTATGCACCTGCTCCGGATACTCGTGTGCCAGGAACGTACAGAACGACACCCTGCACAGGAACAAAACGGGCATCCGGGTTGATCAGTAAAAGCTTGCCGGTAAGAAACACAAGGCTTCTGTGAATTATAGAGCATGCAGTCATAAGTTTGGCAAACTTGACTGAATCTGTGTTATTTTAGTATTATTTATATAATATTGTAGTATTTATTCATATTTTATTAGATTTATTTTCATACTTTCAGTTCTCAAGTATTAGTAATTTTGTGTTATTTTATTAGTTTTTGATAAATTAATTTCAACTTTATTTCATTAGTTTTTATCTAGTAATAATTATAGTACTTATTTTATTCCACTTAGTTCCATCTATCTTGGTCAAAATGTTGTTTTGACAAATGCTGTGTTTATGTCTTATATTCTTTGGATATTTTTTAAATACACAATAAAATTTTTTTTTTTTTTTTTTTTTTAAAAATTTTTAAAAGCTTTCAATTGTCAAATTTGTATTCACTTCATCTCTCATAATTTTCTGTATTTTAACATACTGAAATAAGTCATAATAAATGTGTCCACAGTTTTTGGCTGATGGTATATAATGCAAAAAACATGCATCAAGTAGAAATGCAATGTTTACCCATAAGAGTGACCAATGAGGATGTTCCGTTTTCTGGCGTATCTCTTAAATATGGCACGCAGGTCCTCGGCGAGGGCGTAGAAGGTGTACGCCGCCGCTATCTGAGGGGCAGTGCTGGCGCCGTGTCCTGCCAAATCCGGGGCGATGACCTCGTAACCCAGCCGCGAGAAGAACTCCAGCTGACTCCCCCAGATGTCCAGCGAGCCGCCCACGCCGTGGATGAAGAAGAGCGCCACGTCCGGATGCGTCCCCTTACAGCTGCTGATGCAGCGCTCCGTATCGATCAGCACGGTGCGCTTGGGTCTCCTCCGCCGGCGTCTGGGCGGAGGAGACGGTTTCTGCTGGTCCGAGGTGGGAAGCGGAGGAGCGGGTTTGGGATCCGGGGATGAAGGATAGGTGGTGTAATCGGATAGCTCCACCTCCACTGTGCTGCACTGCTCCACGTCTCCGTTCTGGCACTGCAGGATCTCTGAGTGGAGGACGTCTCCCAGGTTCTTGATCACCAGCTGGCCGTTGCGGTACACCGTGATCTTGCGCTTGCAGTGGACGCTGCTGCCCGCTTCTGGCTGCGCTTCTGTCGTAGCAGGCCGTTCGGCGAGGATGTGGCGCACGCGCAGCACACGACCCGGCTTCACCTCGATGAACTCGAATCCGTCTGCAGGCTTGCCGTCTGATGATTGAACCGGCAGCACGACGCTGGTCGTCTTTCCCATCAGACAGCAGAAGATGCTCTCGGTGATGCTGGTCAACATGGCGCTGGTTTACCTGAAGACATACAGATACACAGTCTGCTTAGGCTCAAGCTTACATCTTTCAAATTACAACCAATTCCTGAGTTTCATAAAATCTAAATCGGTCCAATTTACATGTATGTTTGAATTCAAGTTCCTTGGGCCAGATTGTGCTGACTCGGACTAGATTTAAACGGCTGATTTTATCTGGCCAGAGGAGAATGACACTATATAAATACTGTAAAGCCACCCAGCTTTATATCAAGCTGATGTAAAGCTGCTTTGACACAATTTGAATTGTTAAAAGCGTCACACAAATAATAGTGACTTGACAGATTCGTGAAAATCTTAACTTTTTTTTCCCCTAAAAAAACACTGTGTTCCTAAATGTAATTCTTGACTAAATCCTTTAGTTCTCAAACTTTGTTCTCTTATTAAAACTACTTATTGGAAAAGCACTTTAAAAATGATCTTCTAACTCCGTATTTTTGTCTTGTTTTCCAGCACAAATAACCAAACATTCATAAATGAACATTCATTTACTTTAAAAGCACCATGTCATATGATATTAATTCTCATTTTCTGAGCAATTTATCAAAATTAGATGAGTTTTTGTGATCTGCTAGTAGGGTAAGAGAAATGATCTTGTTTCCCTTTGAATTGTTTTTACTTTTTTCTTACCCCATTATTGGTAATGATGCGTTTTCTTTCACATTTTAAGGTTTTTTTTTTATTTTATGCATAAACTTATTTAACTTTTGATACATTCGTTCTGTTAAACAAGACAAAAATACGGAGTAAGATTTTGTTTTGCTGTGTAGCTACTGCTCATTACATACAAACAACAATATAATCATACACTCTATACCAAAAGAGCATTATACCAACTTACAATAATATCTGTTGTTGAAATGCTTAATATTTGAAGCAATATAGTAAATCCTTTAAAGATTTGACCTTTTGGATTTATCCTTACTTTTAGAGATTATTTAAAATGATTCTATGACATTTTTATTTTATTATTATTATTATTGGTTGAATACAAAAAAAACCTCAGCCTTTTTCGAAAGTTAGAAAAATTGACAAAAATATTGTAATTTTATTATTGAATTAGAATAATATAATCATTGTATTCATCAAAATGTTTGTGAATCTGGCTCCTGGTCTTATTTTTTCTGATCTATGAATTATCATTAATGTTTGTCTTCATAATCTTTAATCAAGGGACTGCTCATCAATCACAGGTCAATCTATTACCACCGATGTTCTCCGTTAAAGTTTCTGCACTTCGTCCAGTATCAGGAGGAAACCAGTCCATGCTGTTCTGCTGCGGAGTAACTTTCACACAGCTGTAATCTTCCCAACATCATTTTAGCGGCTGTTGCATTAATGCGGTGTGATTTTCCTACAATGGATATTGCCGAACCCCCTCCGGTCTTTTTGTGGATGTGCACAAAAGAAGCGCTGCATTGCCGTTCCTGCGAGCGACAGTATGACAGCAGCTTTCACAAACACACCATGACAAGTGCAGAGAAAGATCCAGAGAGCCTGCATGCACAAAGACACTTTAGATATGAAAGGAAAGAAAATAAAAACATGATGCCTTCTGTTTCTCCTAGACAGCAATGACATTAAATGAAGAAGTCTTCTACTTCTCAGATGTAGGACAATGACCCTAGTAATCTCACACAATTCAAAGTGTTTGTCTAATTGATCTGAGCTGCTATTCACATTCGTTTTTACTCACCTCAGTCCATTCAAGGTAGAGATCCTCTGCAGTGAATGGGTGCCGTCAGAATGAGAGTCCAAACAGCTGATAAAAACATCACAATAATCCACATCAGTTAACATCATGTGAAGACTAAAGCTGCGTGTTTGTAAGAAACAAATCCATCAAGATGTTTTCATTTGAACTTCAAAGCATTGCTTCTAGCTAAAATACAATTAATAATCCATAATAACACTTCCTCCAGTGAAGTGCTCCTTTTTGCTTGTAAACGGTGCTTAATCTGTGCATATTTCCATCCTAGTTCAAACTAAAAAATTCACTAGAGAAAGCAATATTATGGATAGATTTCGAAGCTTAAACATCTTAATGATGTATTTGTTTCTTACAAACATGCAGTTTGTGGATTACTTGCATTACTTGTGGATTATTGTGATGTTTTTATCAGGACTCTCATTCTGACGGCACCCATTCACTGCAGAGCATCCATTGCTGAGCAAGTGGAAATGCTACATTTCTCCAGATCTGTTCGTATGAAGAAACAAACTCATCTACATCTTGGATGGTCTGAGGGTGAGTACATTCTCAGCATATTTTCATTTTCGGGTGAATTATTCCTTTAAGAGAGTAAATTCTAAACAAATCAATTCCTCCAGGAGTGTAAGACACAATGGAAGTAAGTATTTAGGACGATCTTAAAATGCACACACACTCACCCATGCAAATAACCGCAGTAAAAGCAAGTTACAGTGGGAACAGTGTGCTGCATGTTGCCTGGATCTTGCCAACGGCATCCTAGTATTGAAGATGAGTCACATTGTGACCTAGACAAGGATCTAAAAATAGCCCGGGTTCCTCCAGCGTGCTAATGGAGAACACCGCCTGTATAGAACAGGACTACCATGATACCTGCATGGAAATGAATGCATCTGTATAGCTGTGATTGCTTCTTACTACATATGATGCTCCTGAATACAACTAGTGCATGTTTACAGAGGTCGATTTCTGTGCCAGCTAGATTTAATATAGTCACTCCGAAGGCAATGAGACCTCAAAACAGACAAAAGCTCAGATGTGTTGGATGCATCCTGGATAAATGACATACATAAACCCTGAGCTGAATTATTAGTATGAACACGGTTTCCATGCACCGTGACTCATGAAATAACAATCAAACAAACAGACGCTGATCACAAATGAAAATGCTTCTGATGATATGTTGCTGTATTTTGTATTGAGAGCAATTATCAGCCGCAGCACTGCAAAGATAATCAAAATAAAAATAAAAAATCTGGTGCACAATAAATGGTGTGAAACTGAAAAAAGCAACACATTGACTAAGCATGAAGTAGATTGACTGAAATTGTGTTTTTTCTTATTGCACTCCAATAATCTGTTTGAAAATTAATTTTATACAGTGTAGCTAGAATTATCATGTTGCAATATAATATGTAAATGTAAACAATGTCAGTGTAAATATAGTATGTAAATGTACAGAAAGATAATGTAAAATAATATTCATTGTAATATAATTTAGTACTGTATGCAAATGTAAACAATGTGTAAATGTAAAAATGTCTTATTTAAGCATGTAAATGCATATAAAGATGAACTATTTTCTTGTGCAAAAGACATTTTCATTTATATTGCAATATAATATGCAAATTTAAACTATAGAAAATGTAAATAAACTATTTAAATGCATGGAAAGATAAGAAATTGTAGCTTCCATATTGCAATGCAATTTAATATGCAAATGTAAAAAGTATGCAAATGTGAACGTTTGTGAACATTTTAGTCTACATTTGGATTGTCAGGTCTGTAATTACAATTTTTTTCTGTTTTATTTCTTTTGTAAATATGTTAGTGGAGTATATTTCACAAAAAGAAAAAAGTCATGCTTAATTAAATGTTGAAGTTTCTCTGTAATTATGAAATTTACTAGTCATTTCTGATAATTTTTTTCAGTGTATTTGTTTTTCCTGTGGTGCTTTTTAATACATGCTCTGTCTAGCTCTTCTGAAATGTTTTGCTTGTCTGTCACCTCTCTATCAGTCAGCAGACAGCAGCTGTGACAGAGGAAGTGACACGCTTATGACAGCTTCCTGTCCTGCAGCCAGAGACGCCAGCAGACAGCAGCTGTGACGGAGGAAGTGACACGCTTATGACAGCTTCCTGTCCTGCAGCCAGAGACGCCAGCAGACAGCAGCTGTGACGGAGGAAGTGACACGCTTATGACAGCTTCCTGTCCTGCAGCCAGAGACGCCAGCAGACAGCAGCAGCATTAGACGTCGTTAACTTCTCTTCTGTCCTCGCTGACCCTTCACCCGCTCCATTTTTCAGATTACTCATCTTGAGGGGCGATACATTATTCAGACTGAATGCAAGAAGGATTTTAGTCGAGATGTATTATTAATCAAATGTAGAGCTGGTGCAAAACTGATCTTGCTGTTTTGTGCTGCTTAATTTAATAATTCAATCACTTTGAACTCTAAACAAACTGCTATTAGTCATTCAAATATCTGAGCGTTATTGTCATGTATAACAGAATATCATAGCAAGTGTTATTCATTTCAACTTGAGGAGAGCTGACTTCATAGGTCCACTAAAAATCACCAAAACGTGATTAAAATGAAAGTTAGTTTAGAGAAGCAGCATCCGGGATGCATACAATCATAGATTGAAATATCAAAGAATGACGTTCTGGCTTTTTAATGCATCCAAATACTTTTTAGGGTTATAGTATAATCAGATTTACAGTAATCGTTTTTGGGTCTCATCACACGATTTTAAGACTTTCTTGCACATATAAAGACCTCCCATGATCCTCTAGGAATTCTGCAGAGCTGAAAGTGTCGACTTCAGCACCTACTGGAAGATCAGTGCCGCAGGCTGATTCTGTCATAGTAAATCTCTAGCTATTATACAATGAGGATAGAGCTCAGTTTAACATCCGAGAACGTCTGTCGGTCAAACACAGGGACGCATGATTCGTTTTTCAGTCGCCAATTCTGAATTGTTTTTACTGAAAACTGATTGCGAATGGCCAAATATTAGCTAGTCAATCGGCAAGGCAGTAAAATGAATCTTGATTTCTCAGTTGCACAGAAGCTTTGTGTGAGGAACAGACAATGCCATAAAAGAAGAGGAGGAGCTACAGAAGAAGTACAAGCGCTTTGAGGGTGAGCAGATGATAGATTTTCATAATTGGCTAAACTATTTCTTTAATCTCTATGGTCAGCTTGAAAAAAAAACTGGTAACAAGTTTAAAATCCGATGCAACGGTGAGTGATTTGGAGATGAGGAGAACATCGATGCTGCCAATTAACTAATGATTCTCCTGCATCAGGTGCTGTTTACCACATCTCCACAGGAACGCTAATTACATGCACAGAGAGAGAGACGAGTACAGAATCAAAAGAACGGTTCACGGAGAGAGGAAATGTCCTCTCTATATTATAGTGCTGCACTATAATCGTTTTGTATTTTTGAAGCTGGAATAATAAAAGCATTGAAGTAATTTACCCAAACATTGTAAATGTATTCATCCTCAAGTCACCCAAGATGTGGCTGAGTGTTTTCTTCATCAGATTTGGAGGAATGTAGCATTGCATCACTTGCTCAGCAATGGATGCTCTGCAGTGAATGGGTGCCGTCAGAATGAGAGTCCAAACTGCTGATAAAACATCATAATCTAAATCGACTCAAACATCAATTAATGTCTCGTGAAGTGAAAAAACTTCAGCATTAAGATGTATTTCTTCAGCTTCAAACCACTGTTTCTGGCCAAAGTGAATAATCCTTCCTCCAGTGAAAGTCCATCTCCTGTTGTCTCACATCAAAATCCAGCCACATGTTCGTTTAGACTGTTTTTGGGCTCTTTCGCTTGTAAACGGTGCTTGATTTGTGCATATTTCTCTTCTGATTCAGACGAGATGACTTTTCCACTGGAGAAAGCAATATTGTGGATAGAGGATTGTTTTAGCTGGAAGCAATGGTTTGAAGTTACAACATCTTGATGGAGTTGTTTCTTACAAACACCGCTTTTGTCTTCTCCAGATGTTAACTGATGGACTGGAGTGGTGTGGATTATTGTGATGTTTTTATCAGACTCTCATTCTGACGGCACCCATTCACTGCAGAGCATCCATTGCTGAGACACTGATGCATGTCTAGAGATCTTCTCTGATGAGGAAACAAACTCATCTACATATTTAATGGTCTAAGGCTGAGTACATTTTCAGCAAATGTTCATTTCTGGGTGAATTGTTCCTTTAAAGCAAAAACCCAATCAAAACTACAAGAATTTGTACAACCAATATATAGAGATAAAGCCCGTAACTCAGAATCTGTTTTCTTAAACTCAGCACACTGGTTAACTGTACCTTTTAATAATTAATTGAATTATTTAATGAGAAAAATCAATGAAGTGGCTTGCATTTTTACCAGGAACTCGTATTGCAATGCTCAAGTTGCTCAGTCCCCGTTTGAACTAATATATATATATATTATTATTATTATTTTGCTACTCCTAGTGTTTTGAAGTCTGATATGCTTTAACACACACTGCATATCATTGGACTAACAGCTTATTAATTTATTTGATCTTAGTCTTGCTACTGCACGATGATGGAAAAGTATTTCATATAAAGATAATTTTATTCGTGCATGAAATCCCAAACAAACTCTTGCATGCATCGCTCCACATTTAGCCGAGTGGGAGTGTGTTTTGGTGTGTCATCCTTCAGTCTGCAATGCAGAATTAGATTGTGTAGGCTGACTGCTGTACAATATACGTGCTTATTAACCTACATTAGGAACAATATGTACAGTCCCAACCAACCCTGCATGACTTTAACTGTGCTGTCATTGAAGCATGCTTAGAATGCAAATCATTGAAGTATGGATGGATGGCGTTTTAATGTGATGCACTGCAATGCATCGGTGCAATAACAGTGCCTTATTAAGCCCTAGATGTTTGCAATCACTGTTAATATTGTCTTCTTGTATCCCATACAGCAGGTTGCCATGGTTTTTCATCATGCAAAACACTAACACATCAATGGCATTGATTGATTGGCTGCTGCGCAACGCATGTTGCAGAGATGCAGGTTTGCAAAACACACTACATACTGCATCGCAGAGACAGTCAACTAGTATGCAACATGCATTTGGATATTAGTATGATATTGAAATATGGTTCTTACCTGGATCGATGTCTGCGAGAGGAATCGGATTTGCAAGCGCAATAAATGATGCACCAATATTTAAATGAGATTTTATAATCTTGAAAGCAATTATAATAACGCTAATCTGTCAATTTAACCCGCTAATGTCATTGAATCGGATTCTGCAGAGCCGATGAGAGATCTTTGGCATCCTCATTCTAATCTTGTGAAATCGAATGAAAGCACGCGCGTTCAGGTGCAGAGAGATCAATGATGCATCTTAATAAAGCGATCCGATGGCATGATCCGCGGTGAAAGGCAGAGGGGGGTGCTCTCAGCTTCCTCAGGGCTGGGGAATGATCTAGCCCAGTGCCCTTGTTTTCTCCTGCAGTCGGAACCATGTCTTGGTTCGTGTTCTGTTTGACTGACAGGAGATGTAACGAACTGCAGGGCTCCCTTCAGTGAGTTCTGACCAATGCAGCGTCTGCTAGACTGTTGCTAAGCCCCGAGGAGAGAGAAAGCGACGGGCACCAGTTTCTGCAGGCATCACATGTAAACATACGCCATGTAAAGGAATTTCTGTCTGTCATTTTTAGCGTCTCTTTCACAGAATAAATACATACAACTATTGTATTATGTTAATGAAAAAAAAAAGGTATTGAAATATGACAGTACTAAATGATTTGTTAAACTACTGTAACTCATTTGCCTTGTTTACTGTGTGTGCGCGTGCATACACTCACTGGCCACTTTATTAGGTACTGATCTTGCTAGTACCGGGTTGGACCCCTTTTCCTTCAGAACTGCCTTAATTCTTCGTGTCATAGATTCAACACGGTGTTGGAAACATTCCTCAGAGATGTTGGTTCATATTGTCATGATAGCATCACACAGTTGCTGCAGATTTGTCGTCTGCACATCCATGATGAGAATCTCTCGTTCCTCCACATCCCAAAGGTGCTCTATTGGATTGAGATCTGGTGACTGTGGAGGTCATTTGAGTAAAGTGAACTCATTGTCATGTTCAAGAAACCAGTCTGAGATGATTTGAGCTTTGTGACACGGTGCATTATCCTGCTGGAAGTACATCAGAAGATGGTACACTGTAGTCATAAAGAGATGGACATGGTCAGAGACAATACTCAGGTAGACTGTGGTGTTTAAACGATGCTCAATTGGTACTAAAGGGCCCAAAGTGTGCCAAGAAAATATCCCCCACACCATTACACCACCAGCAGCCTGAACCGTTGAGACAAGGCAGGATGATCCATGCTTAAAAATTCTGACCTACATCTGAATGTTGCAGCAGAAATCAAGACTCATCAGACCAGGCAATGCTTTCCAATCTTCTGTTGTCCAGTTCTGGTGAGTCTGTGTGAATGTATCCTCCGTGTGCTGTTCTTATCTGAAGCGGCACCGGTGTCTTCTTCTGCTGGAGCCCATCTGCTTCAGGGTTCGGCGTGTTGTGTGTGTTCAGAGATGTATTCTGCAGATCTTGGTTGTAAAGTGGTTATTTGAGTTACTGTTATCTTTCTATCATCTCTAACCAGTCTGTCCATTCTCCTCTGACCTCTGACATCAACAAGACATTTTCATCCACACAACTGCCCTCACTGGATATTTTCTCTTTTTCAGACCATTCTCTGTAAACCCTAGAGATGGTTGTGTGTGAAAATCCCAGTAGATCAGCAGTTTGTGAAATACTCAGACCAGCCCGTCTGACACCAACAACCATTCCACGTTCAGAGTCTCTTAAATCCCCTTTCTTCCCCGTTCTGATGCTCGGTTTGACCTTCAGCAAGTCGTCTTCACCACATCTAGATGCCTAAATACATTGAGTTGCTGCCGTGTGATTGGCTGATTAGCAATTTGTGTTACCAAGCAATTGAACAGGTGTACCTTAATAAAGTGGCGGTGAGTGTGTGTGTGTATATATATGAGTGTGTGTGTGTGTATGCAAATATGCATGATGAACATTTTACTATAATAATAATATTTATTGTAAAGGTATATTTTTATCAGGACTGTAATGCTTTCATGTTCTATGTTTTCATATATTAGCTGTTATTCTTATTATATTATAATTGGTTGTAATATTCATTATTATGATCATTCTCATTACTGTAATACAGCAATGGGAAACATCTTGTCTAGACACAATGACTTTAAAATAAAATCCAGATTAAATTAAAGCAATACAACCATGATGTGGAAATGCTTTACATTTATTTTACAATATTTTTTTCTCTCTAGACATTATACATGTCCTTTTTCTCCCCAACCCCAACAGAGAGATGGAGCTTAGCCCCAAAGTACCGTTGCATTTAATAACAAACACATACATTCATGTATTTACCTGCGTATGATCAGTGCATTGTCAACTTGTTTGGTTACCAACATTCTTCAAAATATCTTCTTTTGTGTTCAACAGAAGAAATAAACTCATCGTTTGGAAGAAAATGAGGCTTAGTAATTCATTTTTGAGTACAATATTATTTTAAGTGAAAATGACACATTTTTAGCAGGTTAGAGATTCACTCAATGATACTTAAAAATCTAAAATAGACAAAAGAGAAAAAAGATTCAATTTCTACACTGCTAAAAGTACAGAATTGTTTTGAGAATGGAGGATTCATTTTGTTCTAGTGTTCAGTTTAGAGCAAAAACAAAGAGCAATTATAGGTTATGGGGGGGTTCTGATTTATGATGTGCAATATTTTAACATTAAAATTAACGTTACCATCCTTGCTTTGTTAAAACTCCTAAGTGTTTGGCACATTTTACATAAAATAATCAAGTATCACTTAATTGTGTACTATCACTCATTTTCATTCTCACTCTACTGCAAAGCTTGTAATGTGACAGATGTCCCCTATTTGATATGACAACAATTATTTACACCCAGAACAATCAGATTCGATTTCTTGGCCGTTATAAATAGTCTCTATGTGCTCGGTGAGGTCAATTCCAAGACTATGGCTCCTCCTGAGCTACGTGTGATTGGGTCTCCGTATGCACAGTAGTGCTCGATGGCGAGATTGTACCAGTTTCCTTTCCCTCCCTTATAGGCACTGGTGACAATCCTGGCCCATCCGGACTCTCCCTATAAGACACAAGACAAACCGTTTAATCACTGCGACTTACAAGCAATTCCACCAGAGAGAAGCAGAGAGAGTGAAGGTTATTCAAAGTTGAACCACACCAAATGAGGTGGAGTAAATGATCTTGAATCCACAGGTCTCATGTGGTTGTTGTAAAGCTGAACAGATCAGACCGCTGTGACTCTACTAACCCAGAAGTCGCCCCAGGAGTTTCTGACGATCCAGTATTCGGTCCCGTCCTCGTTGACGCCCCAGCCGGCCACAGAGATGATGTGATTCGGCATAGACAGAATGTGAAATTCAGCAAAAACCCCTCCATCATACGCCTCCAGGCCTTTAGTGGCCATTATAGCACAGCTACAACAGAGAAACAACGAAACCGTTCATTAGTATTGACCAAATCAAGCCTAATATAGCTTGAATTGAATTAATGGACCAACTGTAAACTGGTGTTATTTTAGTATCACTGAGATGCTCTTATAGTTTTATTCATATTTTGAATTAGTTTTTATTCATACATCTTCCGTTTTCATTTTAATTTCAGTTAAAATTCTATGATATTTGTGTTTTATCTTTTTTAATATGTCTATATAGTTCTTTTTATTTTAGCTCATTGTTAAACTAAATGTAAATTCGAAATATTGCCTTGCCAACTTACCAAAACAAAATACATTTCATTGTATTTTTATACTTCATTTAAAGTTTGTCAAGTAAAGTTTTATGGTTTTAGTTCACTATAATAACCCTGTAGTAAACAGTCCACTGTTAATGAACTATAGCCAAATACTTTTATATCATTTGCATCATATTGATTTTTCTGCCATTGAGGCCTAAGAGTTTAGCTTACTATTTTAATTAATATCTGGGCTGTAGAACCTGCCTGATTGGCCCATTTTTGTAGATCTCAGCCTTCATCCGATCTCGTCCGGAGACGTCTCCATAGTCTCCAACTTTCCACACGGTGTAGTTTTTAATTACAGAGCAGGAACCGAAGAAGGAGCATGTGCCACACTGATTAAACGAGTCACATTCTACAGAAAATAAGAGAGAACATTTACAGAGTGCATAATATACCGGTGTAATTAGTGCACGATTGGTGCAATTAGTGTTACTTGGATACAATATTTAATGTAAATGTTAAATGACATTAGTATTTTGTAATGACCAAAAAAAAAGCCTTTTATATGCAACTCATTTTTATGGAAGCCTGTTTCCATGAGATAAATAATAAAGTGTCACAATTCTGACTTTTATTCTGGCAAGAGTTTATATCTCGCAATGTTTTAGTTTTTTCTAGATATAAACTCAGTTGAAAATTCATTGTTTACATCTCATAATTCTGAGGTTTTGTTTTGGCCACAGAATAAAATCTAGGTAATTTTGATCTCATAATTGTGAGTTTATACAGTATCGCTCATTCGAGTTTGTAACCTCACATCTCAGACTTTTTCTTAGATACACGAGTTCATATCTTGCATTACTGATTTTTTCTCTTAGAATTGCAAGTTTAAGTCTTTTTTCTTAGAAATACGCATATATATCTCACAATTCTAACTTTGTTGTAATTCTGACTTTTTCTCAGAATTGCGAGTATATATCTCGCATCTAACTTTGTATCTCGCACTTCAGTCCTTTTTTTAATTGCGAGAAGTCGCAGTTATCTTCTAATTTTTTATCCCATGGCAGAAACTTGCTTCCATACAGTTTCATAGCATCTCATGTCATTGCAGAGTTTGGTGTCTTACTTTGATTTCGGGCCTGATAATTATTGCAGGTCTCGTCAGGAATGCCGTGCTCATGTGCATAAGCATATACACCCATGTGATCTCCACCGTAGCATGAGCCTGCCCCGCCACAGTCGATCACGTTCTGCACTGACAGGTAAGCAGAAGGCCACGCCCCTTTCCTCTTGATGTTGATGCGATCTGAATGTAACACAGAAAGTGCATGTGTTGGACTTGCTCTATTATACTGTACTATACTGTAGCGTTCTGAGTCTGACCTGCGAGTGCGCTGGTGGCACCCATGGCCCAGCAGGAGCCGCAGTACTGTGGGATGTGTTGGTTGCGTGTGATGCTCACATAGTTTTTTCCATTAATGTTGCGCCAGTCACAGGAGGCGGGGAGATCGGAGACGTTTACATATTCATGAGGCCGAGGGTATGTCCTAAAACATGCATGAATTATTATTATTATTACAGAACCAGTATCATTTCAGTTCAATAAATGACAGCAGAAGACACATTGTAAACATCAGGTTAAAATACAGTTAGTGTCTTTTAGATTTGATATATAACACCTCATAACCATCCTATATGCCCTGCGTCTTACCTGCAATGTAAAAGATGGAGGTTACAGGGTACTGAACAAAAATATATTGTTTTTACTAGAATTTACTTGAGAATTAAATTTGATTTAGGTTTACTTGTATTTCCCCATTAATCACCAATGTTCTTGTTTTAGAACAAGAAATAAAATCTGCCGATTGAGTAAGATAAATACATTTAATTAAAAGAGGAAAAACAAGACTATTCTTCTTACCCCACCGACAAATTAAATTTTTGTTTGAAGAAAATTATTTTTTGTTATGAAACCTAGGTCATTTTGATTCTCGAGTAAATGTATCTTAATGTAAGAATGTTTAGATCCTCGTACTGGATCAGACAAAAACACTGAGTAATACTTTTTAAAGATTATATGGTAATCTTTGACTTTTTTTGGCAGTGAGATTACCATATTTACATAGAATAGATATACAGGGTTCCAAGGTAATGGTACATTCAGCATGGTTTTACCTGGGTACATATAAAAAACAACAGTCTCATAGTAGATGAGGTACCTGCCCATATAACATGGTATTACCATGATATGTGTACTAAAATACAAGATCGTACTTATCCCAAAATTGCCATAGTACTGTAGATTGTGTAATAAGTGTTGTGTATTACAGTATATAACGTATATAAAACGTATATTCAAATAAGATATATTCTCATACTTAATGAAAGCTGGTCTGTGGTCCTTCATCGGTTTGTAGCATGAATCTGCTAGTTGCTGAACTTCAGTAAATCCTCTTGTGTGCAAAAACAGACCGAGCAGAAATAAAAACCAAAACACAGCCGCCGCCATGTTGGATGTTTACATCGGAGTCTGACGCGTTAGAACGAGTTTAGCGTCCTCTGCAGCCCCAGAGAGAAACTCCGCGGCGCACAGTAACACATACATGTTTGTACTTTTATAAATATCACTGCAGAACTATATCAGTGGATTTAAAACAAGTTAAAATGCTATTCTGCTGTTTACTTCTTTATTTTGAAGGATTGAGGTTGTAGTGATTCATTCTCACCAGCAGGTGCCACTAAAATGCTTTGAAATACATTCGTTTTTCCAGTGTTTAGGATCTTTACAGTGGTATTTTAGTATGTGTTGTATCTTAATATTTAGGGTTAGGGTTCATTTTATTTGACACCATTTGTAATTTTTGGTTAAGAATTTTATTTTAATTTGTGTTAAAAATGTTTCAAATCAATTTTGAAATAAAATAAAAAAATCAAAACTATTTAATTTATATAAATGTTCAATTTAACAAGACAGTACATGTACAAAAGATAATGTCAAAATCAGGTTTATAGATGTTAATAGTATAAATATAATTTATGAAGACAAATATTTTTTAAGTATTTAAAAATTAAATAACAAAAATGTAAACTTGTAAACAGTTTAACAGTACATGCACAGTGAGATCATGACAAAATTAGGTTGATAAAAGTTTAATTTAAATGATTTAAATAATAAATACATTTGTCAAATATATATAAATTAAAAAATTTGAATTCAAGATCAAATGTTCAATTAAATTCAGGACAGTACATGTATGTATATAATGCCAGCATTCACATGTCTGAAAATACAAAATACAGCAACAATTATTTAAAAGACTTTTGGAAATACTACCAAAATATGTTTGTGTGTGTTAAAGTTAGGCTGTAGTAATTATTATTCAATTAAGCACAACATAATTCGATAATAGGTCCAAATGTTTTAAACAAATGCTTTCAAAACCATCTTCATAAAGTGATTAAAAGTTGAAAGCTAATGGCTTAATTAAGCAGATTATAAGTTCATCATGACGCGTGCTTGGAGTTTCTTAACAGGAAGTTTGCGTCAGTCGTTTCTTGATTGAACTTGTATGTAATGAAGTTATGGTCTGTACTCATAAGTGTGGGAAGTTGTTTAATGATCAGAGTTTGTCCACTCAGCAGACTGTGTGGACTCAGATTGCCATGTGATTCAATTTGACATCGTTCTCTCGCTTCCACCTGCACTTCATCATATCCTCTCAGTTCAATTCATGTGTATCTCCTGACTCTATCAAACAGAAGAGAGCTTGTCCTCTGTCTCGTGTAGGTTTATGATGATTGACAAGATTAAAGATCTGATTGTGGACTTTCAGTGGAGACAGAAGGAAATACAGCCTCCATTGTGTGTGCGTGCGTGCGTGCGTTTGTGTGTGTGTGTGTGTGTGTGTGTGTGTGTGTGTGTGTGTGTGTGCGTGTGTGTGTGTGTGTGTGCGTGTGTGCGTGTGTGTGTGTGTGTGCGTGCGTGCGTTTGTGTGTGTGTGCGTGCGTTTGTGTGTGTGTGTGTGCGTGCGTGCGTTTGTGTGTATGTGTGTGTGTGTGTGTGTGTGCGTGTGTTGCGTGCGTGTGTGCGTGCGTGCGTGCGTGTGTGCGTGCACTGCTTAAAAAATAAATAATAAACAATTCCAAAATAAATTAAATGAATAGAATAAATTAAATAAATGATCAGTTTAACAAGACAGTATATGTACGGTAAGATAATGTCAATATTCAGTTTAAGAAGTTAATAGTATCAAGTATACATTATGTATTATAAAGAATATAATACAAATTCAATTATATAAATTTTTATTTAACAAGACAATAAATGTACTGTTAAAAATGTCAAACGGGTTTATAAGTTAATAGTATAGAAATAAATTATGTACGTTATTATTAAAGTATTTTTAAAGACTAAAATAAAGAGAAAAAAATAACTTCAACACAATGACAAAGACATGAATGGCAAGGTAATGTCAAAATTAGGTTTAAAGATGTTAAAACTAGGAATTACATCAATTTACTGTAAAAATATTTTTTGCCAAGATTATGCCTGTATTTTAAATGTATGTATGCAAGTAAAATTATGAGTCTGACATTTCCAGAACATCTTTTTTCATCAAGTCATGTGCTTTTCTATTTAGTACAGATATTATTATGGATGTTATCATTTTATGATTATATTTAGAGCAGATTTTAGTAGTTCAGGCATGTTCATATATTAACATTACATTAATTAATGATATATATACCAGTATATAATCTATATAGGATCTAACCTGTCATCCCATATTGCCTGAAATGTTATGACCATTTTTCTGACGACCACGACTGAATTTTTATGAATTACTATTAATATTTTTATTTTTTAAACAGTCATATCATTCTGTAAATCATTTCTGTGTATTTTTCAATATTTCTAATGTTTGTGTATCTATCTTTCTCTTATTCACAGTAACACTATATCTCATAAATACAATCGTATTGGACACGTGACGAACAAACTTTGAAACTTAAAAGCATCAGTCGCTCTTAAACGCTAATTCTAATAGATGGCTGAAGAGTCGTTAATAATGCAGAGCTTTAAAGGTAGATGCTGGTTGGTGGTTAAGAGGTTATCATCAATGTTTTAGGGCTCTAATGAGGATGAGGATGAGGATGTTCTGAAGAAAGTGATACCTGGAACACCACGCCTAATGTAAAGCTGTGCGATTACATAAGAGCACTGAAGAAACAGGTCATGTGACATCACTCTTACAGATAACACGCTGTGATTGGCTGATCATACACTCATTCCAGCACAGAGGAATCCATTAGTAATATTCCCAGTTGTGCTGTTTTTACAAGCTCACATTTAACACCGTGTGTAAATCTTTCTGTCGTGATCGTGTGAATGTCGCGTGTTCAGAGGTTCAGTTTACTTGCTTAGATTTTAAATGTATTAACACTTAAACATCTTACATACATTTCCGTCTGGTTTCAGACATTTGCATAGCACTTAATCTGCATTATTATCCTACTTATGATATTTGTTTTGTCCATGGATTCAAGTTAATTCATTTGAAAAGATCTCAGAGCCTGATTAAACACAATTGACCATAATTGGCCCCTCATTGATTTTCCTTGTAAAGAACGGTTCTCTGTAAATCTGGGTAACTTTTCCTCTTCTGCAGTTCAGTTACAGTGTGGTGTCCCCAAAGGCTCAATTTTAGGCCCTTTTAATTTCATTGTACGTGCTTCCCCTGAGTCTGATTTTTCCAGAAATATAGTTTATATTATCTTACCTGGCCTGGCTTCTCAGTTAGGTCCTCTGTGGTCGAACGTGAAAGATCACGTGAAGAGTATTTTCATATCACTACTACTTCTCAATAAGCAGATCAGTGCTGTTGATACGGGTAGCTTTCATCACCTGATCACTAAAATAAAAAACAACATATTTCTAATAAGGACTCACTTATTTCATAAAGCCTAGACTTTTGCTATTGGTTATATATTGGTCTTGCTCTTTCTGCATTGCCCCATTTACAGCGTGTCCAAACGTGTCAGGTAAAGGGGTAAAGAACGAGGGATGACGTCTTAGCATCTCTACACTGGCTCCTGATGACACTAAGACTAGGTGTTGCTAGGATGTTTACTTTTTTATTTGTATGGTTTACGTTAACTATAATAACACTGTTCTAATGTTTACTAGGTGGGTGCAAGGGTATTTAAAGGCCCAAAAGAAGTCATCCCAAGAGTCTATGAGACTTTACCTAGCATTACTTGTTTTGCATTGATATCTAGAAGCCTGTAATTTAATTCCAGATTCATCTAGCTCTAAATCAGCTGTGATTCAGGCAAACTTAAGCTTCTATAAATGGCTCTTAATGGATGTAGTAAGTCAGATGCTCTACACGTGGATCTAAGCCAGTCACAAATACTGCAGTTTTACTCTATTTTCCTGTGACTGTAGAAAATGAGTTCACGGTCGATGCTAAGCAAAAGAGCGCAACATCTCCTGCCGTCGCTTTATGATCATAACCCTATGATCAGCATGCAGTTTGGTTTTCTGATGGACAATCAAACAAACGTTTTCTGGGCATTGAACGAGACCTGCGTAATCAATCACTTTTACGATTATGCATAATTCAAATGTGAGTAGATATTGGAGATGATCTCCAGCCATGTTCTGGGCTGGACCGGCATCAGAAAAGATGTTTCTTTTGGTTTAACTTGTTCTCTCTGATGAATTATGGATCTGTTCGTCATGGAGTCTCCATCCTCAAAGAACAATCGTAAAAACTATAGATATCGATCAATCGCTTCCTTTCACTCAATATTGATTCGCGGCGAGGCACTTTACTGAAAGGACTTTGAAGGAGGAGAGACGCTTGTCAAACTGGTTTGAGTGAATATTGTGAAATTCTCTGGAGATCAAAATATCTATTTAGTGTTCAGTATATCATTATAATAATATAGATGAACATTTATGGAAGATTAATGAAGCTATGATTCATGTACTACGTATTTTTAAAGAAATAATACTTTTATTCAGCAAGGATGCATTACGTTGATCAAAAGTTACAGTAAAGACATTTATAATGTTACAAAATATTTCTATTTCAAATAAATGCTGTAATTTTGAACTTTGTATTTATCAATGAATTATAATTTTTTATATCAGTTTCCGCAAAAATAGGAAGCAGCACAAATTTTCAACAGTAATAAAAATCAGAAATATTTCATGAGCAGCAATCAAGAGAATATTAAATGATTTTACCGACCCCAAACGTTTAAATGAAGTATATTCATTTATATATTCACTATTAATTAATGTATTTATATATAACTCAAACACCAGAACACTGAATTTATTAACCTGTAATATAAACCCACAAAAACAAACATCATATTGCAACACAAAGCGTTTGACTTGATAAAAACTATTAAAAATGTTTTTATTCATAAATATTTTGAACATTTGGTATTTTTGTGAGTAATGTAATGTTTGCCAATGACTTGTTTCCATACAGTTCATATACAATTTGAACCTTTTTCAGGTCAACACTTTTATATTTGGTAATACACAAGATTATGATTCTCTCTGAACTAAAACATGGTTTAATTCAGCGGTTCTCAGCATGTTTCATGCTGTTGATGTTTGCTTCATCATCTTCATCATCTGAAGGTACTGCTGGTTTAAATATTTACGCTTAATATTTCATCTCTAATTGTCTGTATCTGTGTGTGTGTGTTTATGTGAGGGCTAATAAATGTGCATGCAGGCCACTAAGTATATGGATTATAGACATTATTCTATTATTAGCTACTTATGAGAGCCAAGGAATTAAACATCCAGGAAGTTTGATCCGGTGTAAGTGCTTTGTGTTGAAACTTTGATGCCATCCTGAGGCTGAGAGTTTTTAAAGAGAGACTCCTATAATCAACACCATTGATGATCAAACACGGATGGATTATTATTATTATTTCTGAGATCATATCTCCTCTGCTAGCCTGCATGTGAAGGGAACAGCAGCAGGGCTTTAATATCTGTTGAAGATCTCATCACGGACGCAAACTAGCTGCAAGCAACAGCTTCTGTACGAGACCTTTGGTGATAAAACAGCGTAAAATAAGAATCGTTTTAAGAGAGAAGCAGCCAGCAGAAAGATTGGCATTTTAAAGCACTATGTCTGATGTTATTATGATCGATACAATAATGAATGATTTATGAATCATTGAGCACATTTTTGTGATGCTTTTAAAATTTAAGTTTTTAAACAATACCATTTTTATCGTCCGAAAGGAAACTTCGGTTGTTATTTAGTCCACGTATCTGTTACTTATTCATTTCTGTCCAGCTTTGGGTCTTTTAAAGTCTTCATAATATCTGAAAGTCATTATTAATACAAATAATTCTTAATTTTACTGCTTCATTTGACTAATTCACATCTTTGAATCCGTGTCATTCACTTACATTTGATTAGTGACCTGCTGTGGAAACAGAACACAGTTTATTGAAATAGATTTTTTTAATCATTTGTTCATATTTGCTGCTTTCTTTCAGGTTTAAATGAGAAATGCTATACTCTCAGACTTTTGCACTTAAAAAAATGATGGCTTATTGATTTTCTGTGTTGTTAAGGTTCATTGCCACATTATTTATTTAATAGCACATCACTTTTATACTTCACATTTAATATATATTAGCTGAAAATGATGTTTTAATGCAGGTCACTTACTGATTAAAGTGAGTAAATCCAGCCACGTCATGTATAAATCTGAGTAAACTGTAATTACCAAATCAGTTCTTTTCATGCATTTCACAACGTGATGTAAACGTGATTATATTTAAGATTAGTCTTCGCTGAATTGACGTCTCTGATATAAGGATCTGTTCTGCTTTCTTGCACAGATTATTTTTGTCTGTTTCAGTGCATTGTGTCTTTGTGTGGAGGTCTAGATCAGTCCCGGGAGGTTCTGTAGTGGTTTGGATGCTGAATTAAAGAGCTGCTGTCTGTAGATAAGACAGCTCACTGTAGGTTTCTGTAATATCATCAAATCATACAGTGTTTATCACCTTATGTATCACCTAAAAACTCTTTCATTTAAGTGTGAAACTTTTTTCCCACTTCATGAAGCACATTATAAATAAAATAATTATTGTATTCTGGTATTTGAAAGATTCTTTTATTCAAAAGTTTGGAGTCGGCATGATTTTTTCAATGTTTTTGAAAGCAGGCTCACCAAGGCTGCATTTATTTGAGCAAAAATACAGTAAAACCAGTACTATTGTGAAATAATATTAGTTTAATTTAAAATAATATCTTAAAATGTAATATATTGCTGTGATGCGCAGCTGAATGTTCAGCATCATTACATTAGTCTTCAATGATCTTCAGAAATCATAATAATATGCTGATTTACTGCCCGAGAAACATTTCTGATTATTATCAATATTGAAAACAGTTTTGCTGCTTCATACATTTGTAGAAACTGATACATTTTACTAAGTTTTATTAAGTTCAAAAGAGCAGCGTTTATTTGAAATGTGAATCTTTGTTACATTATAAAAGTCTTTAGTGTCACTTTTGATCAATTTAATGCCTCCTTACTGAAGAAAAATATTAATTAGAAAAAAACTAACAAAGAAACGTTCCAACCCTATACTTATGGTGCTATGAATATTAAACTTGAGGACTGGAAATAAGTATTTATATAAAAAATGTATATTAATTTATTTTTTTTTTAAGTAACAAAAACTGATCCTCAGTTCCATTCAGTCTTTAAATTTGTAATATTTTTTGGGTGAAATAATGTCAAATGATTGTATATATCGCTATCAATCCATTTATGCGACTGGCTCATATTATTTCCGAGTTGGCTTAGTCAGCTAAAGAATAGAGTATCATAAAATCTTCTCTAGAAGCCCCGTTGTAATGATGATGAGTTTCTAGTAAAACAGCAGTCAAATGGAGCGTCCCTCAGGGTTCGGAGGCCCCGCCCCCCGCGGCCTCTGATTGGACCAGCGCTCCATCACTCAGGAAAGGGCGTTTGTCATTGACCGTATGCCTGTGGCTTTCAGAGCAGCTGTGTGGAGATGGAAGTGAGGAAGTCATCAAGCCCACCTTCTACATGAGTGACTACATTAAGTGATTAAGAGACGCTTAATTTAGCCTTAAAGAACTTGAATCCGTTTCATTTCTGCTCCGCAGGATACGAAGTGATTTTGATAGTTTTTCCAGGATTCACGCGGTTTTTCTGACGCATTCCGTGCGCGCTCTGGCGCAGAAGCGCCGCTGGAGAGCCTGATACGCGCTGGAGAAAACCGGGACTTTGCGCAAACGAACACCACATCTCTATATCACCATGAGTTAGATTTTATACACTTCCACCCACTCGAGACACACATAAAGCACTTTTATAGACTCAAGCAGGCCTTAACTGGAAGTTTTGACTGCGGACGCATGGAGATCGCGGTGTAAAGGCGCTCGAAGGATGCCGTCCCGTCCCGGGTTCAGGACCTCTGGCCGCTTTGTCCTTCACATCTGAGAGCGATGGCTTCTGAGGTGGTGTGTGGTCTGATCTTCAGAGTGCTGTTGCCGGTGTGTCTGGCGGCAGGTAAGCGTTCATTTGATCGCGTTCAGAGTTTCGCATCGCGCCGTTTCTGCGTGAATGCGCAGAATCCTGAACCTGTCGAATACTGTTTGAATATAGATACGAAGACATGTTTATATGAACTGATATTTAATAAAGCATAAATGAGCTTGTATGTGGAGAAGGGCGCAATGCCCATCATTATCATTGCAGTATATTTGTCATTATAATTTTCTCCATTTACAAACTCACATATAATTGATTAGTGTTTTAACTCTGGGTGCAAATATTTACAATAAAAGTGTTTAAGGAAAACACTAAAAAAGGCGATAAAACAATTTTCACTTAAAAATTGCTATAAATCTCGCATGGAAACAGCAAGTAACACATTTAATTCTATTTAAAATGTCGAAGTAGAAAATATGATGTAGTATTTTCTTTCTAATACTACTCCAGTAAGCTTTGTCTTGGTCTTAACTTCGAAATATTATTTATTAATTTTGCACTGAACCGGGGCTAGTTGTCACACTTTAAATTCTATTGTGTATTTTTTTCAGAAAAGTCCTTAAGTAGACAATAATAGATTTGAAATGCAGATGTATTGTGGATAATATATAGTACATTCTAGTGTATATATGTATTTTTTAATTTAATTTTTAATTTCTGTGACAAAACAAGAAGACATTTTCAACAACAGCTGTATTTAAAGTCTGTTTTTTGAGGGCTTTTCTGTAAAATATAAACCGTAAACTGATTATGACACACAAAACAATTCACAAAACACATTTTAAAAGGTATTAAGACATTGTTTGGTTCAGAAATTGTAATTCATGTGAACATAATTGTTATTTTGAGGATAAGATTCACAAAATATCTTAATTTGTGGAAGTGTACAAAACCACTGCTACCAAAACCTCAAACGCTCTAATGTACATTTCCATTTTCCTCTGCATTATTTTATTTACTTTATTTAGTTTAAGTGAAATTTAGCTCAGAGTAAAGAGAAATAGCAAAATCTAATATTTGACAAATGTCACAATAATGCACAATTTTTCTGGTAAATGTTTTATTGTGTGTAATAACATGCATCCGTCATGTTTAACACAGTAATACTGTTTTTGTGCGACGGCTTTACGCCTGGACTTTGTTTTAATGTCATCTGATGTAAAACATGCAGGATAAATGATTATTAATTATTATATTTTCCCGTGGTTTCACTCGTGGTTGGTTAATTGTTCTGTGGGGGGGTATCTGATAACAGGGGATGAGTTGATGTCAGATTATTGATAGAGTAATACACGAAACCCCTCCGACATTCAACACCCCTGACATGTGCATAAAACAATGATTTATTTCTATTTATTTCATTCAGGCCTGACCATTTATAATTAATAACACATTTTCACCTTTCTTCTGTCCGTGACATTATTAAACACTTGCTCTCTTCTCATCTGAATATTCTTGACAGCTGGGACTTATGCATAAATTGTAATATTGTAAATAGCAATTCTAATAAACAAATATCAGTATTAATAAAAATCAAATAAATGACTAAATGCATGAATAAAATCACAGAAATGCATGAAGTGTATAGAGCGGGTTTGGTCATTTTAGGAGGCTATATCAAGGAAATGAAAATGAGAAATGACATCTCGTCTTAAATAGCTGAAATAAAACGTTTCATTTAAAAATATATATTTTATTATTGTTTCAAGTAATACTTTTATAGTTTTAGTTAACTATCATAACCCTGGGGTATTTAGTCATTTTGTTGTGTGTTTTTTGCTATTTTTAATGTCTATAGTTTTTGTTAAATGTTTATTTCAGTTTTAGTTATTGTAGTGCATCAAGGTAAATTAAAAATGGAAATAGAAATATTGCCGTGGCAACTAGCTGGAATAAAATAAGTATAAGGTATTATAGCACTGTTGTTGTGTGTAGAGCCACCTG
Source organism: Gymnocypris eckloni scoliostomus (assembly GCA_027564155.1). Taxonomy (NCBI): domain Eukaryota; kingdom Metazoa; phylum Chordata; class Actinopteri; order Cypriniformes; family Cyprinidae; genus Gymnocypris; species Gymnocypris eckloni. Next base: position 2,696,065 of record CM050422.1, read on the forward strand.
TACAATAGTGTCAGGTTCAGTTTTTGACATCAGAAGATTATGTTCATTTACACTCAACGACTAAAGCCTTTCTCTGATGTTGTTTTAATATACTGTTGGTGTTTACTGTTGCTTTGACCATCATGAAATGAATCTAGAAGCTTTACAGTCTGTGTTTAAGGGTCTTAATCAGATCTCACACACACACACACACACACACACACACACACACACACGCATGCACACACACACACACACACACCTCACACTCACACACACACACACACACGCTCACTCACACCTCACACTCACACTCACACACCACTCACACACACTCACACGCTCACACACTCGCACACTCACACTCACACTCACACACACACACACACACGCTCCTCTCCTCACACTCACGCACACGCACACACGCACACACTCACTCCTCACACACACACACGCTCACACACACAGACACTCACTCACTCACTCACACACTCGCTCTCACACAGACACATGCGCCACACGCTCTCCACACACACAGACACACACACTCACAGACACAGACACACACACACACACACACACACACAGACACACGCGCTCACTCACACACACACACACACACTCACACTCACACACACACACACACTCTTTCTGCTTGTCTCTCAGTAGGATTCCTCCTATAGGTAGATAAGATCCACTCTATAAGATGGTAATGCATCTGTTGACAGTCTAAGTCCTTTCGTTCTTTCCTCCAAACACAATTGCCAAGCCGTGGAGCATCTCCATTAATCGGTGGAAAGTCGTTTTAACCGCATGAATTAATAATGTGGCATCAGAGGAGAGAAGAATTGGCTGCCCATTATCGTAAACACACCTTTAATATTTGATGATTGAATTCTTTGTGTTGAAGTAGCACTGAGCAAAGGTCATGGGCTCAGGACGGACAGGAGCACTGAACGATGTGGAGATGTTTGAGAGTCTGTGTTCTAGTGTTTGTCAGCGTCTGACGGATGTCTGTCTGAATGAAAGGAGATGTTTCTCCAGAGCAGATCGAGTCTCAGGTGCTGATGTTTCTCTTGATTAGACGCGTTGGAGGAGTCTAATTCTTCCAAGAGTGTTTTTATTAAAGCACTTATATTAAATGATCTGTACAGTAATGTTTTATTTCAGCTGTAAATGAATGAATGGATGAACTTCTAGTTAAGTGTTACGAGACTCGTATGATTTTATCATATTTTAACACACATAATATCAAATATTGGGGGTGCCTTTGTAATGCCCTGAGTCTTAGACTTTCGTTTTAATATAATTATAGTAAAATACACATTTCGTTTTTCTGAATTGAGGGATGAGTGTAAGTTTAGTGTAATTGAAATACGTTTATAGGTTTTTATTTTTCTATTTCTTGTTTTAGTTTTTAAATGTTAGTCATTTTGTCGTGTGTTCTTGAAATTCGTATTAGTGTTTTAAATGTCTGCATAGTTTATATTAATTTTTATTTCTATTTTAGTTATTTTAGTGCAGAAAGTAAAATAAAAATGAGTAATGTTTCCTTGCCTCCTAGCTGAAATACAATATTCTTTTAAAAAATATTACATTTTACGTAATGAAAGTTCTTGTTGTTGTTTGTATTATTATTATTTTGGGTGTTTTTGTAATTTTTAATGTGGCTAAATAGTTTTTATACATTTTTTATTTTAGTTTTAGTTATTTACAAGTTCAATTAAAATGATATTGTTTTAGTTATAATAACCCTGGGGCATTTAGTAGTTTTGTGGTGTGTTTTTGTAAGTTAATTATTATTATTTTAATATGCCAATGTCTAAAATGATAGACATAATAATTATATATTTTTTGTTTTTTATTTTAGTACATCAAGTTAAATTAAAATGAGACGTTAATGAGAGATGATAAATGTTAAAATCTAAATATAAAACGTGTCCTTTTTAAATATTTGATTTAAATGAACTTTTTTGAAGTAATGAAAATTGTATTCATTGATTGCTGTTTAACGGTTTTAGTGAACTATAATAACACGGGCCGAGTTGAGTTTATTTCTATTGTTCCTCCAGAAGTGTTCTTCACCTGCGGGCAGTCGGAGCTCTTCTGAAAAGACTCTCGGTTCGTCAGAAACATCAATTATTTGTGATCTGGAGGATGGTTTGAGTGTGGTTTCACTTCGGTCTCTGTAGGAAAGACTTTGTGAAGGAATTAAGCCGTATTTTTATTATCATCTCAAGTCAAGCGTTCATGTCAGAAGCGTCGTGTTAAAAGGAAAAGATGGGATTAGATGCATCTGTATGTGATGAATTAGGAAAGAAAGGGAACCATAAATGTCCAAGTATATTGTTAAAATACAGAAGAAGTTTGACCTCTCGGCCTGAGGATGCTGTGTTTGTCTCTGTATTCACAGCGCTGCTGGTTATGAATATGTGCTGTATGAATGTAAGACTGAGTTTAATGGTCATCTCTGTGTTTAGTGCTGTACACTTATCTCTCTCTCAAACTCCACAGTCTCTGTTTAACACTTAATTATGATCCGACCGCTGCTGCACAGAGTGGAGTAATCAAATGTATGACTCTGCATACCATGACATTTTTAGGATGTATTAAATCCTACAAAATAATAAAAAGAGATGTATTAAAAAAATACAAATTATTACAAATGGCAATGACGCACAACACAATTACTGAAGGTTTCACTAGAATTTAAACGAAAACAAATATAACAATTTTATTTAAAAATATTTATGAAAAATAAAATAGCATTTTGATATTAAAATTATACTGACTCTGGTTTAAATTATTAATTAAATGGTTTATTAATGTTTTTATAACAGGGTTGCTATACAGGGTTCTTTAGGTAATATTGAAAAGTTTCCATACATTATTAAATATAAAATACATATATACAATTCTAATATTAATATATTGGTTTTTCAAAATAATGTTCAAACATCTTTTGTTGTTTTGTTTTTGATAATGACTGTTTATAATTTTCCATTTACATATTATGCATTTGGCAAATTTTTTTTTTTTATCAAGAATGACTTGCATTGTATTCTGTTTATATAGTTTATGTAATAAATAATACAGTTTAAACACTATTTTGTTTGTGATTCTGTTTTTTATATGTAAACAATAGATATAAGTATTCTAATATAGTTTGGATGAAGTATTTGGTGTTCCCTCAGAAGGACTAAAAGACTCGTTAATGGAATCATTAAGGTCCTGGAATCGTTAACTGGAACAGAATTGCAGCCAGAATCATTCAATTCCTTATGATTGCATCCATATTCAGCAATAACTAGAGCACGTCTCCTAAGAGCCGTTAGACAGAACATATTGAGATCACGATAAAATGATGCATTATAATGTCAGTCTGGTTTTGAATTAGATTTTAATATCTCCTGTCCGTACTGTGGTTCAATATTTAAGAGTCTTTAATGCCGTGATATCTGCTCTTTAACATTCTTGCTTTTCTGTCAGAAACATTGTTTGTATAGAAGAGAATATAGATATATTGTCTGTTTAACTATCTTAAACTGTAATAGGTATTTTGGCAGTTTGTAAATGGTGATGTAATCATATTTTTGTCGTCGTTGGCCTCTTCTGAGGGTTTTCTTTTGACATTTCCAGAAAATAGGATGTGATTTCTGTCTGGTTCAGACGAGGTCTGCTGCTAAACTCCATGTTTGGTAGGGAAATTAATGTGTGATATTCACAGCATCAAATCATAAAATGGCAAACGCACAAGATTAATAAAACGTTCAGATGCTATTACTCTCGTCTAATTGTCCAACTCCAGCGTGTCACTACAGTTTTACATGACACAGTGCTTTATTTAGTCTTCTGAGCTTCGTTCTGTTCTGTGGTGAATAAAGTTCATGGAATGAGAGCAGATAGACTGGAAACGCTCCACGTGTGTGTGTGTGTGTGTGTGTGTGTGTGTGTGTGTGTGTGTGTGTGAGAGGAGTGAGTGTGCGTGTGTCTGTGTGTGTGTGTGTCTGTGTCTGTGTGTGTGTGTGTGCATGAGTGTGTGTGTGCATGAGAGAGTGAGGAGTGTGTGTGTGAGTGTGTGTGTGTGTGAGTGTGAGTGCATGTGTGTGTGCGTGAGAGTGTGAGTGTGTGTGCATGAGAGAGTGTGTATATCTGTGTGTGTGTCTGTGTGTGTGAGTGTGTGTGAGTGTGTGTGTGTGTGTGTGTGTGTGTGTGAGTGTGTGTATGAGTGAGTGAGTGTGTGTGTGAGTGTGTGTGTGTGTGTGAGTGTTTGTTTCTGTTTACAAATAATATAACTAATATAATGTGAATATTTATGCATTCATTCATTCACAAATGAAGCAAATAATATTTATGTATTTATTCATTTACATATAATGCACATATTCATCGTATATCATATAATATAAATGTACATTTTCATTAGTTTATTCACTTATAAATATAATATAGCGTAAATAATATTTAATTCATTCATTTCCAAATATTTATTTATTTATTATTTCATTCATTTACATGGTATACATTATAAATTGTAAATATCTACTTCTATATTAATGAATTAAATCATTTATTATACTACGAATGCTTGAATCTGATTGGCTGACGAACGTTCTGAGTCGTGCAATTATTTTCAGGGAAACGCACAGCGAAAGTAGTTCCAGGCAGCTCTCTCGACCGCATTACAGTTCTGTATCACTTCGCCAAATGATTTCTGTTATTTCAAAGGTCTTACAACAGCAATACAACCAAAACCAACGACACACTGGCCAAACAAATAAATACAGTAAACAAAAGGATCAAATCAACATGTTGTCCATGTTTTTGCCACAAAATTAAGTTTTATTATGTACGGAAAGCACATAGCCTACTCTCTCTCTCTCCCGCTCTCGGTCTCTCCCTCACAGACACACATATAGTTTACACACATCTTAACATAAGCGCTAATGTTAGCACTACTCTGATGATTTTATCAGTAACATAGTTTAAGAACTTAAAAACTACATGACCTCTCACACGCGAGGTTCGTTAAGAAAATGAACTTAAAGTCTCACTATAGACATCGCTGCCGATCACTGACTCACAGAGGTAACATTAATCTCTCTCTCTCTCTCTCTCTCTCTCTCTCTCTCTCTCTCTCTCTCTCTCTCATAACTTCGTTATTAACTGCATTAGTCTGTTATCAACTGCTCGAGCCTCCGTTACGGTTTAAAATGACGTGTTTGAATTAGCGCGGGAGGCGTTGGATGAGATGCGGAAGAAATAATCCTCACAATAATGATTGAAGTAGAAAAATGCTTTGAAATATATCATCTGATCGATGTCTTGAGGTGTGGCAACCGCAGTATAAGCGGAATAACTGACTCAGAACCGTTGAATTATTAGAAAAATAGTGCACACCCGAGAAATATATATAATAACTCGCATCATCACCTCAGGTGTGCATTATTCTTCTAATAATTCAACCCGTCGTCAATTATTCCTTACTTCATTAATTTACAATAATATACTGTAATATAAGAAATGTATTTATTTATAAATAATATAATCTAAACAATTATTTAATTTAAATTTTATTTATTTTCCAAAGTGTCATATTATGGCTACATATCTGTAATCAATTACCATATTTTCATCTGTGTGAGCATTTTTATTTGTATTTTTGTGTGATGGAATATTTTTTAAACTCTAGATTGCTCTAACATGTTGACATGTTCTCTCCGCAGCATGTCTGTTCAGATACAACGGACTGTCCTTCATCTACCTCCTCTACCTCCTCCTCATCCCTCTGTTCCCCGAACCCTCCAGCATCACCATGCAAGGTGAGATTCAACACTGCAGCAGCACTAACTCTTCCCTAAGTGTCACGGGTCTGTCTCCTCCAGTGGAGCAGAAGCATTAAGAAAACATTAACTGAAGCAACGACAGTCAGACCCTGAACATCGTGATTCGTGGCATTGTTCAGAGGAGGAACTTACTCATGCGCTCAAGATTTAGGATGCAGTGAAGGTGTGCTGATCATGCTGAATAATTGACGAGAGCATTATGGTAAATCTGTGTTAATCCGCCGAGGCGAGGGAGATTTAGTGATCAGTGTGATTTCTACTCCCATGATAGAGTTGAGTTATTGAGCTTGACGAGGCCAATATATAAGTAAGACTGTGAGAGAAACGTTTACATCTAATGTCAAAGATCAAGTCATTATTTAAATGTCACGGCATAATGCGCAGGGTCTAATTTTATGCATAAATGATGTCATAAACAAATCAGTGTTGTAAAATTATGATATTAATGTTAGATTAATGAGTATTTTATGCTCACCAAAGCTGCAGTTATTTGATCAAAAATACAATAAGAACAGTAATATAGTGAAATATTATTACAATTTAAAATAATATTTTTTTGTGTGAATATATTGTCAAATGTAATTTATTTCTGTGATGAAATCTGTATTTTCAGCATCATTTCTCCAGTCTTCAGTGTCACATGATCTTCAGAAATCATAATAATATACTGATTTACTGCTCAAGAAACATTTCTGATTATTATCAATGTTGAAAATAGCTGCACTGCTTCAAAAAATTTTTGTGGAAACTATGATAAATGTAATTTTTCATGATTCTTTGATGAATAGAAAGTTCAAAAGAACAGTTTTACTTGAAACAGAAATCTTAGGTGACATTATAAACGTGTTTACTGTCACTTGTGATCAATTAAATCAATGCAGCCTTGCTAAATAATATTATTAATTTCTTTCAAAACCCTAAACGTTTGAATGGTAGTTAATTTCAGATATTCTCTAATACAGAGTGAATCATGAAACATCTGATCCTCTTCTGCTCAGTTTATGGCAGCAGTTTTCTGCAGGTGTGTTCAGATGTTTGTTTTCTGATTGTTAATTATGTATAAGACAAGGTTTTCATGGAATAAGATGAAAGGAAGAGGACATTTTAAGTGGTCCACTTACACTCATCAATAGTTTAGCAGACCTGTGCTCATAGTAAGAGCGATGCATTCTGGGCTTCACACAGATTGATCATTTGTGGGAATATGCAGATGTGAAACGTAGACTATAAAGAAACAATATAACGGGATGCTAGTGTTTCGCAACATTATTTTGGGCTATGCGATTGCAAACCAGAAATGGCTGCGTGTGTCTGCGTCACGATCAGCTGCTGTGTTTCAGTCAACATACAACAAATGTGTGCAAACAGATTGACTCGTGCACTTCTGTACTTCTGCAGATAAAGCTTGAGATACTCTCTCTCTGGTCCTAACATTACAATCGCTTCATTGTCTTGTTAAAGTGAGTTCACTTTTGCATCTTGATCACATTACATTCATGTTTTAAGTGCAAGGGAAGTTATTATTAGGTCTAAACTATGCCTAGAAAACTATACAATTATTCATTTAATATACTTTTTTATGCTGTAATATATAATGTATATATTATAATTACATTTGATTTAATTCTATTTTAATGATATATGTGTTTTTTATCATATATATATATATATATATGAGAGAATCACCAAATTACTGTTGAAAAACATGAAGATGGTATATTTGTTTAATGCATCTTTTTAGTAAGTGCTATGAATGATACTATGTAGACAAGTACTATGAAGAAATATAAATACTGATAGTCTGATACTAATGAAAATCATCTTTAAAAAATAATTTTGGGGGGATTAAATGCATAATTATGGACCTTTATCATTGCAATATGCCATCATTTTAACATTTAAAAGGCCCAGACCGTTACAAAACATTTAAAAGAAATGATAGCTTTTCATTTAGGTGAGCTTAAAATAATGCATAAACCTATTATAATAAATATGTATCTGTGATTTCAATATTGTGTGTTATGTGTAGTGTATATAGTAATATAATGATGCTTCGGTCTCTGTCAATATCAGCTTTCTCATAAGATATAGTTTACTTTGCACATTAATTTTCACGATAAATAAGAAAATGATTAATATAAAGACAGAAAAGTTATTCAAGGAAGTGAATAGCAGATACTGTGTAATATATCATATATACACTTTGAATAAGATGCAGTTATCTGAGAAAATGACCCTGTTTTCTGTAATGTTTATGAAGGTTGAAAGGTTTATTTTAGTAAAAGGAGAAGTGTTTTATCTGTGATGTCTGAAGCTGTGTGAGATATTGACTGTTTTTCTGTAATGTGATCCAAACACTGGGGTGAATCGATGTCTTCTGTCAGCTTCTGTTAACTGTACACCGTTACATGCACTGGGAATATAGATAAGGGAGATTTTTTTGTCATATTTATCTTGGTTTGATTCATATTTGTCTGAGATTTATGCCATAATGACAAAGCACATATTAGGGGTCTCATAGACCATAATGCTCTCTATGATAAAATACACTGACCAAAATTATAAACGCAGCACTTTTGTTTTTGCCCCAATTTTTCATGAGCTGAACTCAAAGATCGAAGACTTTTTCTATGAACACAAAAGGCATATTTCTCTCAAATATTGTTCACAAATCTGTCTAAATCTGTGTTAGTGAACGAGATAATCCATCCACCTCACAGGTGTGGCATATCAAGATGCTGATTAGACAGCATGATTATTGCACAGGTGTGCCTTAGGCTGGCCACAATAAAAGGCCACTCTAAAATGTGCAGTTTTATCACACAGCACAATGCCACAGATGTCACAAGTTTTGAGAGAGCGTGCAGTTGGCATGCTGACTGCAGGAATGTGCACCAGAGCTGTTGCCCGTGAATTGAATGTTCATTTCTCTACCATAAGCCGTCTCCAAAGGCGTTTCAGAGAATTTGTCAGTACATCCAACCGGACTCACAACCGCAGACCACGTGTAACCACACCAGCCCAGGACCTCCACATCCAGCATCTCCAAGATCGTCTGAGATGAGACACCCGGACAGATGCTGCAACAATTGGTTTACATAACCAAAGAATTTCTGCACAAACTGTCAGAAACGTCTCAGGGAAGCTCGTCGTCCTCATCGGGGTCGACAGTTTGTCATCGTAACTGACTTGAGTGGGCAAATGCTCACATTCGATGGCGTCTGGCACTTTGGAGAGGTGTTCTCTTCACGGATGAATCCCGGTTTTCACTGTACAGGGCAGATAGCAGACCGCGTGTATGGCGTCGTGTGGGTGAGCGGTTCACTGATGTCAACGTTGTGGATTGAGTGGCCCAGTGGCGGTGGGGTTATGGTATGGGCAGGCGTATGTTATGGACAACGAATACAGGTGCATTTTATTGATGACATTTTGAATGCACAGAGATACCGTGACGGGATTCTGAGGCCCATTGTTGTGCCATTCATCCTCATGTTGCAGGATGATAATGCACGGCCCTATATTGCAAGGATCTGTTCACAATTCCTTGAAGCTGAAAACATCCCAGTTCTTGCATGGCCAGCATACTCACCGGACATGTCACCCATTGAGCATGTTTGGGATGCTCCGGATCGGCGTATACGACAGCGTGTTCTAGTTCCTGCCAATATCCAGCACCTTCACACAGCCGTTGAAGAGAAGTGGACCAACATCCCACAGGCCACAATCAACAACCTGATCAACTCTATGTGAAGGAGATGTGTTGTACTGCGTGAGGCAAATGATGGTCACACCAGATACTGACCCCCCCCCAATACAGTACAACTGCACATTTTAGAGTGGTCTTTTATTGTGGACAGCCTAAGGTACACCTGTGCTATAATCATGCTGTCTAATCAGCATCTTGATATGCCACACTTGTGAGGTGGATGGATTATCTCTGCAAAGATATAATTTTGTTCAGTGTAATAATCATAAAAGATGGTGTTTTAACCCATTAAGCAGATGATATTAAAGCCTCATCTCTGTGTTCAATTACTGTTTAAGAAGGTGATTTTTTTCCAATATATTTACAAATTTGACAGATGCTTTTAGCAATGAACTCGACGTTTCTTCATGCCCAAATGCTCTTGAAGGAGTTTCTGAGACATTTTCCCACAGGACATTTGACATCACTTATAAGTTGTTAACTATGTTTTTAAGCTTTCAACCCTATAAAGCCTACCATATCCTATTGAATAGATGAATACGTAAGGCCTCTAGACGATCAACATGATCGAAAGTTTGCTGAAAACCCTGTCGTACACAATCTACTCTATGCTTTCTGTCATCGGAGTGATTTTTAGCAAGTCTTTCAGAGTAATTGTACACTCATCCTCAGCTCATGCTTCACGTGACTTTTTACTGGGGCAGTCGTGGCCTAATGGTTAGAGAGTCGGGCCTGTAACCTGAAGTTTGCAGGTTCAAGTCTTGGGCCGGCAGGAATTGAGACTGAAGTGCCCTTGAGCAAGGCACTGAACCCCTAACTGCTCCCCGGGCGCCGTACAATGGCTGCCCACTGCTCGAGGTGCGTATGCGCTTCAGATGGGTTAAATGCAGAGAAGTGGGGCAGTCGTGGCCTAATGGATAGAGCGTTGGACTTGTAACCCGAGGTTGTGGGTTCAAATCCCGGCTCTGGCAGGAAGTGTCCACGACTGAGGTGAGACCCTTGAGCAAGGCACCGAACCCCCAACTGCTCCCCGGGCGCCGCAATGTCGGCTGCCCACTGCTCCACTTGGATGGGTTAAATGCAGAGAACACATTTCACTGCTCATTATACTCTGTATAATTGTGTATGTGACAAATAAAGCTCATCTGAGCTTAATTTGTTTGTACTGTCGAATATTTACAGATTTTTATAAACTAAATGTAAGAATAACTTTGATATTGTTAGTAATATTTCCAGATGAACACTTACTGGAATGAAGCAGCTTCACTTGATCATCCATAAAGTCATGTTCAGATGTAAATCTCAAATCTGACCATCAGGCTTTTGAGGAATGTTTATTTGTTCATCTCTCAATCATTGTATTGCACTGCATTATGTGTTTAGATCATTTAAATATCATCTTACTAAGACCTATTATTAGCAGATATAAAGTGCAACTCTGTAGCTTTTAAATGTGCTACAGAAATACATTCTGACTTGACCAGACGACTGTTTTTTATATAATATTATGCCAGTAGTCTGCTTCAGTGTCACATAGATCTCATTGATTTACATCACAAGCATCAGAGTTAGTTTTTGGCTTTATAAATAGGCAAAGGTGGCAAAAACGGCACAGTCAGTTGAAAGTTTACGGCGGGCAGGAGAGATGCAGTTAGCGTTTTTCACCTTGTTGTCCTCCTCATGCTTGCTCTTTATTTGATAGGGATGAAATATGTGACGTGAATGAGTGTTTTGGCGGAGATCTGCACCCGCGGTGCTCGCTAAACTACGCATTAACAACCCCTTCCTCCTGTTAGGAGGAAATTAGCTCAAATTGTTGAGCACACTGTGTTTTATAGAGTAAATCAGGACAAGCCAAAACCCCCGGCCCAGGACAGATCTCGCTGCTAGCATCTGGCAGCACTTCTCACCGTCTGGTTTCTTATGATTATGTCTCACTTGTGGCTAAAATGATCTCCATTAGGAGGCATTACATATGATGGGCTGCACAGCCGCGCTCGGGCCTGCGCCGCATCGGAAAATATCGATTGTTGGTGGAGGAAAAACACTCTAAAAATACTTTAATACTTCATTTGACCTTGGTGTTATGCTATTTGAGAGTGCTAAAACAAAGAGGCTCTCACAATTAGCTGCTGTTCGTCTTGTAAGAACAACATCGGACGCCTGTGCTGAGGGAAATTAACAACACGAACTCCATTAGTGTCATCTCAAATAGCATAAAACACGCGTGAAGCATTAAACATGCATTGCACGTATTCATGTTTTCATTCAAACCCAAGTAGACATTGTGATTTTCATTACATAAAGAGCTTTTCTTTGCTTCTTTGGCCTGAAACTTGTTTGTTCAAATGTTGTGTAACACTTTGGAAGCCCTGGTTTGATCAATTCTGAATATTGCATCCTAGCGGGTCCTTAAAAATGTTTTTATGAAGTCATAAAAAGTCTTAAATTGTAAAACAAAAGGTCTTAAGTTTAGGGATGGAAAACAGGAAATGCAGTATGATTAAACGCCAGAAGGCAGTGACTGAAGTATATAATTCACATGCATGCATAATTCAATGTCAAAACGGCACTTTTTTAGCACTTGTTTCTTTTAAAACAGTTTGCAACCAGTGAATAGACTATTGCACATTTATGACACGCATCCACTGTTGATGAATTAAGGTTTACATTATGGTGTTGATATTGTAATATGTTGTAGATAATTATTATACATTTTTTATTTCATATTCTGAAATGAGCAGCTGGAGGTAGCGTATACATTTCAAAATAAGAGTCCTGCTGTAGTTTGTGCTAGTTTAGAATTAGTTCTGCATTATGCACACAACCTTTCTTTTTCTGTTTATTATTGGCATTTAATACAGATTTGACTAGTATTGGCACAATAATATGTGTATTGGCTTTCTTTGAACACATTATTAAATCCCCTGTGATAATATGGTTCATCAGCGTGTCCGACACAAACCATCACTGACCCTTGATGCTTGTTCTTGTTTCTTATTCTCTTCCAGGTCACACGGGACACTTGCTGAAGTCTTTATGCTTCTGCAGTATGACCTTCCTCTTCATCCACATCGTCTATCAAATCACCATCCACAGTTTGCTGGCCGCAAACTCTATCGTTTCTGAATTCAACTGTAAGTTATGCTTCCTTTCAAAAATAAATATACAGAGTATTCAAAAGGGTTCATCAAGGTTTTCAATAAGTTCATGCACCATAGGATATGTTAGTGACTGGAAAGGTTTGCATGCTAAATTATGAAACTACTAGCAGAAAAAAAGTTGTAGCTTTTATTATTTTATGTTATTTTAATAAATTAATATTTATTTAGTTTGAATGTTTTGATTATTTTTGTATGTATTTTACTTTTTAATTGTATTATTTTTAATTAAATTTAATATTAATTATTTATATTTCAGCATTATTGCTTCTTTTTATTTTGTATGTATTTTAATTTTTAATTGTATTATTTTTAATTAAATTTAAATGTAATATTAATTATTTATATTTCAGCATTATTACTTCTTTTTTATTTTGTATGTATTTAAATTTTAAATTTTATAATTTTTTATTAATTTTAAATGTAATATTAATAATTTATATTTCAGCATTATTGTTTCTTTTTTATTTTGTATGTATTTTACTTTTTAATTGTATTATTTTTAATTACATTTAATATTATTTATTTTTCAGCATTATTGCTTCTTTTTTATTTTGTATGTATTTTAATTTTTATTTTATAATTTTTATTAATTTTAAATGTAATATTAATAATTTATATTTCAGCATTATTGTTTCTTTTTTTATTATGTCATAATGTTTTATTTTATATTCATGTTTTATTTGATTGTATTTTTGAATGAAATGTCACTCATACAGCATCTGACTGTAAAACTCTTCTGGCACATAGAGACCCCGGGCAATACGTGTTTAATGAAGCTTTCTGTATGTTTGTGTGACTGTGAAACGGCTATGCTGCATGAACTCACTGTTTGATAGCAAAGCACGTTAGGAACAGTGCTGCAGGAGCCGGTCACACATCAGTAGAAGAAACGAAATCCTTCTCTTAGTCTTCGTGTCTGTGACTAAAGACTGAAGAAGTCAAGAGTGTTCAGAGGAGGACAGAGTCTTGCTCAGGGTCACTGACCTCAGAGGTGTTCGAGATCTTTCTGCTGACCATAGTTATTCTATCATTGTACTGCCAGCAATGAATTACGGACCAATGAAGGAGACAAATTGACAATATCTCACTCTGACAGCTGACACAGGGGAACATTAGTTTGAGATGTTGCCATTTATAACCTCAAAATCAGCTAAAAATGACCATTATTACAATTTGTCAAAAAAATTAAAAAGAATATATATATACATACATATGTACATACATACACACACACACACACATACATACAGTACATACATACACGCATACATGCATACATGCATATACATACATACACACACACACACACACACGTACATACATACATACATACACATACACACACACACACACACACATACAGTACATACACACACACACACACACACATACATACATACATACATACATACATACATACACACGCACACACACGCATGCATACATACATACATATATATATAACATTATGTATTTAATTTAGTTAAGTATTTTTAAATTGACAATATTTCTCTCTTGACAGCCAGCACAGGGTGCTTTTAATCTATTAGACATTTATAGCCTCAAAACCAGCGTTATAGTATTTTTTTAAACTGCACCTATATTTTTCTTCTCGGTTACTGTTTTTGTGTTTGATACTTTGGGAATATTATATGTAAAACATTCATGCCAAAAATGAACATGAAAAGAATAGCAAAGGAAGCATATCTTTATCAGGAACAGCATTATATATGCGCTTGAATTCAATCGTGCTTGTGTCAAATCAAGAAGAGATGTTTTGTGTCTACTTTAACTTGAAATAACGTGCGGGAGGCTTATGGGAAATGTGCCACTTAGATTAGTCTTTGCTCTCCAATTGTTCTCGTCTGAACAAAATGAAAACATTACTCATGTCCCGCTGAGACCGGAGACTATTTACTGTTTCTAATGTTTCCATTCAGGGAATGACAAAAGCGCTCGACTTTCTTAAAACCCTTTTCAGAGCTGATTCAGACATTTAGTCTTACTTCGACACTTTCTCTTCTGTCCTGGTGTGACTTTTGAACTCAGTAAGTGTTCATCATTTTTATATTCGTGTAAAATATTAAACTCAATCATATTAGATTTATTTTATGTCACATTTAGGTGAGCTTAAATGTGTCTAACTAGTATCTCTATCCTATAGCTGTTTTAACATTTAATCCCTAAAACATATTAGTATCTATTTTAATGCTACTAAAACTTATTTTGTTAGCTACTGGTATCTGTTCCATTAAGTACTAGTACTTATTTATTAGGTGCTGCTTATAATTAGCTACTGCTAACGTTTGACTAGCATAATACGATTTGTTATGAGTAGCAATTACAACAGATAATAGTGTCTAATAAATAAGATCTAAATCTAATGATTAACTACTATAATTTGATCAAAAGTAATAATAGAGGTGGTAAGTAGTAGAGCATATAGGACTTGATATTACAATCCCTTAGAATAATCGGCATTTTGCTAACATCTTGAGTGGAGAGTAGGGGCAATCACATCATTGGGGTCATCAGGTGGGCACCCTCCTTCCTTGGTGTTTCGCTGATAGGCCCACGACACCTCCAAAGGGCTCAACAGCAACACCTGGCGTCCCAGGTGTGCTCCCCTCTGCTTTTACCCCTCTAGGTCATCTTACAGCCCATTTGGGATCCTTCCTTTTTATCCACAGCCAGTTGCTGCTTCGCTCCGCAGCCTCTGACAGCAGCCTAATGGCTTGTTGTAAGGCCTGTCCTCTGACTCCTAACCCTTTCAGTAGCCTAGTTGTTGCCATGGCTACAAAACCTCTGCACCCAACCTCTACGGGAAGCAACTGGGTTCGCCATCCCCGTTGTACTGCTTCAGCTGCTAGGTCTGAATACTTCAGCCTTTTTCGTTCATTTGCTTCACCAATTGCAGCTTCCCATGGCACAGTTAGTTCCACGATGAACAAGGACTTTTGTGACTTTGACCACAGTATTAGGTCTGGCCTGAGGTTAGTTGTAATTATCTCAGGTGGAAAGCGGAGCTTTTGGTCCAGATCAACCTGCATTTTCCAGTCCCGGGCAGTGTCCAACAGGGTTGTTTCCATTTTTGTAGTTGGTTTTACTGGAAGCTGTCCAGCTCTTATGAAGGTGGTGGCTTTTGAGAATCCAGGCATTGGAGGAGGGAGGCCATTGGTGGTGGTTCTCCTTCCCTCCAAGATAATCGCCAGTTGCCTTAGAACCTGATTGTGCCTCCAGGTGTAACGTCCTTGGGAAAGACTGATTTTGCAGCCAACGAGGATATGCCTTAATGTTGCTGGGGTTTGACAGAGAGGACATGATGGATCTTCTCCAATCCACTGGTTTAGGTTCTTGGGTGTAGGGAGAACATCGTAGGTAGCTCTGATGATGAAGCTCAATCTGCTTCCTTCCATTTCCCAAAGATCCTTCCAGGTGAGTTTACGTTGCTCTAGATTTTCCCAGTTTGTCCACTGCCCCTGTTTGGACTGCGAGACAGCCTTTGTGCATCTCACTGCCTCCTCTTGCTGCCGGACCTCGGCTACTATCAGTGTTCTCCTCTGGGTGGATGTTGCTTTTTTCCATATGGGTCGGCTTGTCCCAAGTCCAAAACCCCCTCTTCCCTGCTGCACCTGTCCTACAATGTCTCCATGCCTGAGAGCGGATTTTGCTTGCTGTATGGCCTCAGTTGGGGTCCACTTGTTCCCAGTTGCCAATCTGGGAGCAGCCGCTTGTATTACGGCATCTTGAGATTCGGTCAGGGTTATATCCAGTCTCACTTTGGTGCACTTGTACTCTTCAGTGAGGCTAGAGAATGGCAGTTCCAAGGCACTTCTCCCGTACAGGCCGATATTACTGAGACAACGCGGGAGTCCAAGCCACTTCTTGATATAAGAACTGACTGTTCTCTCCAGCTTCTCAATTTTGGTAATGGGCACCTCGTAGACTGTTAGAGGCCACATTAAACGAGGGAGCAATCCGAATTGCAGGCACCACAGTTTAAGCTTGCCAGGAATCAATGTATTATTTATACTGTCAAGGCCTTTAATGGTTTCTTCCCTCAGTTGGTCGCTCTGATCTGAGTCCTTGAGGCTTGCATTGTACCATCGACCCAAGCTCTTGACTGGCATCTCCAACACCGTTGGAATGGGTGTTTCGTCAATGTGGAATCTCTGGTCTACGAGTTTCCCTCTGACAATGGATATGCTTCTAGATTTACTGGGTTTTAACTTCATACGCCCATGTTATGTTGGCATGAAGCTTTACCAGTAGACGTTTGGTACATGCAATGGTTGAGGTCAGGGTTGTCATGTCATCCATGTAGGCACGAACAGGGGGAAGACGCTGTCCAGACTGCAGCCGTTCTCCTCCTACTACCCATTTAGAAGCTCGAATGATCAATTCCATTGCCATGGTAAAGGCTAGGGGGGAGATGGTACACCCTGCCATTATTCCCACTTCCAATGATTGCCACGATGTTGAATACTCTGTTGTTGTAATACAGAATTGAAGATCTTTAAAATAGTTTCCAACCAGATTTGTAATGGTCATTGGCACCTGAAAGAACTCAAAGGCCGTCCATAAGAGAGAATGGGGGACGGATCCAAAAGCATTGGCCAGGTCCAGGAATAAGACATGCAGATCTCTTCCTTCCTTTTTTGCAGTCTGGATTTGATGCCATATCATACTAGTATGTTCTAAGCATCCCGAGAAGCCTGGAATACCAGCTTTCTGTATCGACGTATCAATCAAGTTGTTCTGTTTCAGGTATGTTGTCATCCTTTGAGCAACAATGCTAAAGAAGATCTTTCCTTCAACATTCAAGAGATTGATTTGTCGAAATTGGTTGAGGTTTGAGGCATCCTTTTCCTTAGGGATTAGCACTCCCCCTGCTCTTCGCCATGTTTTTGGGATGGTTTGCTTTTTCCAAACCACTTTCATTTGCCTCCACAGGAACCGAAGAACCTCTGGAGCATTCTTGTACAGCCGATATGGAACTCCATTTGGTCCGGGAGCTGAAGCTGCCCTTGCCTTTCTCACAGTTTTCTCGACCTCGCTCCACCTTGGAGGGCTGTCATCCAATTGATGTTCTGGCTGAGAAATGGGTGGCATGTCTGGTGGTATCACCCTCTGCTCATATCTCTGTCTGTCTGTGTGTGTTTTTTTCAGGTGGTCCTCTAGTTCCTTCTTTGACACTTTAAGTGACCCACTCTTTTCTTTTGTAAAGAGAGCTTTCATAAATCTGAAGGGATCTTTATAGAAGGATGTTCTTGCCCTCTCTTTCTTCTTGCGTCGTGTTCTGATGTTTTCTGCTCTCCGCAGTTTTCCCAGGCGTTCCTTTAGATCTGCTTGCAGAACGTTTATGGCAGCTCTCTCTTCTGGAGAGGATTTCTTCCACTGTTTTCTCAAATTCCTTCTCTCTTTAACTAGGAGCATGATTTCTTGCTGCCTTCTGGACTTGGGAGGTATTGTTTTTGCTTCCTTCTTTCCTCTTTCTTTTACACTGAATCTTTCCATCCCGTATGAGTAGATCAAGTCACACATTTTATCCAGTTTCTTCTCTGCTGTTCCTCTGAGTTCATTCAGGATCTTACTCAGGTCTGTGTTGACTGTTGTCCACTCTTTCTTGCTGCTTGACTTTGGCCACTTCACTTGAGGTCTGTAGCCTTGGATGTTCTTCTCCATAGCAAGCTGCATCTGGTTGGGTTCCAGGTTCCAATGTGTTGCGCTCAAACTAACCTCCTCGGCCACTGGGGTACTGATGCTCGGTGGACTGTGGGTTGTGTCCTGCCACTGAGCTTCACTCGACTGATATGATCTTTCCCTCAAGAGGTAAGTATCAATGCGAGGTCCCGGCCTCACCTCCTTCAAGCACTTCATCCGCCCTTGATGTACTTTTAGGCCTCTGATTGACGTAAAGATTAACACTTTAGTTTAGGGACCAATTCTCAATATTAACTAGTTGCTTAGTAATATGAATATTGGCTGTTTATTAGTACCTACAAAACACATGCTCTCATAACCATTGTCCACATCCCTTAATACCTAAACTTAACAACTTATTAACTATTAATGAGCAGTAATTAGGAGTTTATTGAGGAAAAATCATAGTTTATATCTAATAGTGAGAATTGGACCTTAAAATAATGTGTAACTGTAATATTTTTAATAAATAAGTACTAGTATCCAGTGAATACTTACCAGTACTATTTAAAAAGGTGCTAGTTGACACTATAGAGTCAACTGGATATATATATATATATAAGTGGGTCGCAGCTTGATGACCATGTGAAAATGTGGGTTCCAAGGCCAAACCAGTTGAGAACCACTGCTAGTCAGAACCGAATGACAGATCCATATCGAAGTCAGCAGATCACATTTGAAATATGTTACTAGTAACAACAGAATAGTTACTAGTGGTTATTGAAATAAGTACTAATATCTATTTAATAAGTACTAGTATCTAATTAAGTACTAGTATTCAATGAATAAATACTGTATTGTCTAATGAATAGATACTAGTTTTAATGAATGAGTAATATCCAGTGAGTTGGTACCAGTATCTATGGTTATTGTAGTTTCTAATGAATGAGTACCAGTATCTAATAAAAGAGTACTAGTATTTAATGAATGAGTAATAGTATCCAATGAATAGATACTAGTTTCTAATGTAAAAGCACCAGTATCTACTAAATAAGTACTAGTATGTATTGAATGAGTAATAGTATCTAATGAATGGGTACCAGTATCTAACGGTATTGTAGTATCCAATGAATGGGTACCAGTATCTAATGGTATTGTAGTATCTAATGAATGGGTACCAGTATCTAACGGTATTGTAGTATCTAATGAATGGGTACCAGTATCTAACGGTATTGTAGTATCCAATGAATGGGTACCAGTATCTAACGGTATTGTAGTATCTAATGAATGGGTACCAGTATCTAACGGTATTGTAGTATCTAATGAATGGGTACCAGTATCTAACGGTATTGTAGTATCTAATGAATGGGTACCAGTATCTAACGGTATTGTAGTATCTAATGAATGGGTACCAGTATCTAACGGTATTGTAGTATCCAATGAATGGGTACCAGTATCTAACGGTATTGTAGTATCTAATGAATGGGTACCAGTATCTAACGGTATTGTAGTATCTAATGAATGGGTACCAGTATCTAATGGTATTGTAGTATCTAATGAATGGGTACCAGTATCTAACGGTATTGTAGTATCTAATGAATGGGTACCAGTATCTAATGGTATTGTAGTATCTAATGAATGAGTACCAGTATCTAACGGTATTGTAGTATCTAATGAATGGGTACCAGTATATAACGGTATTGTAGTATCTAATGAATGGGTACCAGTATTCTAACGGTATTGTAGTATCTAATGAATGGGTACCAGTATCTAATGGTATTGTAGTATCTAATGAATGGGTACCAGTATCTAATGGTGTTGCAGTATCTAATGAATGGGTACCAGTATCTAATGGTGTTGCAGTATCTAACGGTATTGTAGTATCTAATGAATGGGTACCAGTATCTAATGGTGTTGCAGTATCTAATGAATGGGTACCAGTATCTAATGGTGTTGCAGTATCTAACGGTATTGTAGTATCTAATGAATGGGTACCAGTATCTAACGGTATTGTAGTATCTAATGAATGGGTACCAGTATCTAACGGTATTGTAGTATCTAATGAATGGGTACCAGTATCTAACGTATTGTAGTATCTAATGAATGGGTACCAGTATCTAACGGTATTGTAGTATCTAATGAATGGGTACCAGTATCTAACGGTGTTGTAGTATCTAATGAATGGGTACCAGTATCTAACGGTATTGTAGTATCTAATGAATGGGTACCAGTATCTAACGGTATTGTAGTATCTAATGAATGGGTACCAGTATCTAATCAAATAAATACTAGTAGCTTTTAAAAAGGTATAAAGGAATACACACTAGTAGCCAACAAATAAGTACTAGTACAGAATAGATACTAGTAGCTAAACAAATAAGTACTAGTAGTATTAAAACAGATACTAGTATGTTTTATAGATTAGATGTTCAATTAAACGCCCTAACCCTGATAACAGTCATCATGGAATATAGTCAGAATGATGGTCATAATGCTGTTAGAATGAATGGTTTCCATCTTCATTAATGGGATGAAATGAAATCCATGCGTCTTGGGGTGATGAGTGATGCATGGTTTTTATTTTTTCTAAAAATAGATATTCATAATATGTGCATCCACACATTCGGTTGTGGTTATTCGATTGGTGTCGTTAGACAAGCATCCAGTCAGTGTAATGTTGGAGTCTGTCTGTAAGAGACTTCAGTCTCAAAGGCTATTCAATACCTAATTACTCTCCTAATTTACTAAGAATACAGTCTGACGTATTGATTTGTGATTACTGTAAATAATACAGACACGTCTGAAGTTGAGCTCATTTTCCTTTGGCAGCTCTAACGGATGTCAGACATTAAAGCAATACAGTGCTTTACAGGGATTTACAGTGAATATAATATTTGAATGGTTTTATTTGTTATACGTCTTAGAAATCAGCTAAATAAAGGAAAGGAGAAAAGGGTAATTAAAGATAGAAAATCAGTTCTCTTTAAATACAGGTAAAATATAGATATAACACACTATTACAAATGTATTAATTATATCAGTATGACTATATTGGTTTCAATTATTTTAAATGTATGTATTTATTTATTTTTATTGTAAAAAAAAATATTATTTCTTTATTTTTTATTTGTATTATTTTCATTAAAAATAGGTTGAATTTTAACAAATATTTATATTAGATAAACATATATCACATTTATTTTAATTTTTTTAATTGTAATTTGAGTTTGGAATGTTATACATCAATTATATATTACAATTATATCAATATTTCTCTTTAAATACAAATAAAATATAACACACTAATGTTAAAAAGAGTATTAATTATATTAAATTGACTATATTGTTATGTTATTTTTTTAAATATTTGTATTATTTAATGATATTATTTTAACATTTGAATGATTTTATGAATCATTTATTGTTGTTTTTATTTTTTAATTAGGTTGAATTCATTATTTTAATAGTAATATAAAATATAATATTTTATACATCTTGTAAATCAGCTAGATAAAATAAAGAGCAAAGGGCAAGTGAAGGTCTAAAAGTGCTTCTCTTTAAATAGAGCTCTTTTTAAAGATTACTTGTCATCTCATCACATTAATCATCTCTAGACGCATTAATCCAGTCTTCCTGAAGAAATGACCCACAGTGACCCTGCAGTTTGACAAAGCAGATCACCTTGGCTCTTGTCATTGTTTTCTGAAAGCTGAAGGTAGTTATAGTCAGTGTGCTGGAAAACTCTATACAATGTGTAGTAAAGCTTTATCTTTTCTATTTACCAGGTTCGGTTTGGGAGAAGTCAATACGACAGATTGGTTTCGAGAGGTGAGTCCAAGCGCTTCTTTTAATCACAAGCCCTATAAACCGCCTTAGAAATATTTGATGAAGGTTTCATTTCATGCCTGTTTATCAAACTCTCACATGGAGCTATTGTGAAAGGTTTTTAATTGGAAATGTTTTTACTGCGTGAAATATATTGGCCTGTCTTTTCCAACTGCTTCTTTATAGCACGACACTAAACCAGCTACAAGCACTGCAAAAACATCCCCGATTATCGATTGAGTTTTTATTGAAAGCTTTGTTCCTTTAAAACATTATACAAAAGACATTTACAAGGTGTATCAAGATTAATTACATTTTGCAATTCATTCCAGGAGCATAAACAGAGAAAGCACATTTACCAAATTCTGACGATATTGGAACCAAATACAAGAACCCGATCTAGTACAACGACTGTTGATATGTAACGCTAACAAATTACAGATATAAGATGGTAATTTACTTAAGAGAGCCTTTATGATGAATAAATACATGTTACTTTCTCCTTTGATGTAAAGATAACACTCTAAAGATTCATACAGAATACAATGATGCGTAATTTTCTAAGTAAAGAAGTAGCTGCATGCATATATAAATGATCACCAAATCAATTATGGATAAAAAGTACTCTGCTAATTTCTTGCGGGTCTTATAAGGGAAACGATAGAAGAAGTTGAGTTGGAAATTGAGTCGGTCCACGTCCACCAATTGCGTGAATACTTCGTTACCTCTTCCTCCTCTGATCATTTGATCAGTCACCACACTTTGTTCCAGGACCTCACAATTTACAAACTAAGCACTGCCCTAAGAAGCCGAAACGCGTTGATTTTAACTAGGGATGTTCATTTTAACCGCTTAACCGGCAGAGTTTTGACCGATTATTACAGTCTAACTAAAAAAAAATATTCAGTAGGCCTATTTCTTAAAATATTTTAAATGGTTTGCTGCATAGTTAAAATACGCTACGCGTATAACACAAGTCGCTTATGTTGCATTTTAGCCGATAGTTCATTCAGAAATAAGCCGACATGAAATGTTTACAAACATTATAATAAACACTGTAAACAGTATTTTAGTTCCCATCACTCCACAACAAATCCTTTCAGTTGAACAGTATTTAGAACAGAACAAGAATTCAGAATATAAGAAGCTAGCCTATAAACAACAAGCCAAAACAAATTAATTTAAGATAAACGAAACTGAAACCAAAGTTGAGTTTCTCATTTGACAAAATGTTTTGAATGCCAAAATATGATTTAGCTACTTCACTGGCGTTCAAATATCCATGTAAAACAAACTATTTTGACGGGTATGGTGATAACGCTTAATGACACAGATTTTATTACATATTTAAACTGAACAGTGTTTTTTTTCCATATGTTTGACTGACTGTATTTCATTATGATAATGAACAGGCTGCATTATTGTCAAGCTAGCAAAGATTAACGCATGCGGCACCAGCGCAATCATTAAAATGTTAAATACAAAATGAATTGTATTGTTTATTTAGTACTGACCTGAATAAGATATTTCACATAAAATACATATTGTCCACAAGAGAAAATAATAGTTGAATTTATAAAAATAACCCCGTTCAAAAGTTTACATCCCCTTAATTCTTAATACTGTGTTGTTACCTGAATGATCCACAGCTGTGTTTTTTGTTTAGTGATAGTTCATGAGTCTCATGACTGTATGATTTCGAGATCCATCTTTTCACACGAGGACAACTGAGGAACTCGTATGCAACTATTACAGAAGATTCAAACACTCGCTGATGCTCCAGAAGTAAAAACCGTGCATTAAGAGCCGGGGCGTGAAAACTTTTGAACAGAATGGAGATGTGTACATTTTTCTTATTTAGCCTAAATATATATATTTTTTATTTTATTTAGTTCTGCCATTAAAAGGCTACAGAAGACAAAATAAGTTAAATTTACCCTGATGTTCAAATGTTCCCGGCTCTCAATGCATGGTTTTTCCTTCTGGAGCATCAGTGAACAGTAAAAACAGAAACATTTTGAAATATTGTTACAATTTCAAATAACTGCTTTCTGTGAGAATCTATGTTAAAATGTAATTTATTTCTGTGATGCGCAGCTGTATTTTCAGCATCATTACTGCAGTCTTCAGTGTCACATGATCTTCAGAAATCATAATAATATACTGATTTACTGCTCAAGAAACATTTCTTATATTCAATTTTGGAAACAGTTTCTGCTTCATATTTTTGTGGAAAACTTGATGCATTTGATTTTTTGTATAATTTTTGAATAGAAATTTCAATAGAACAGCATATATTTAAAATACAAATCTTTTGTAACATTCTAAAAAAAAAAAATGTTACTGGCCCTAATCTATTGTTCATACTGTGCCCGATGTACTTACTACATAGTGCAGAAACACTACGCTATATGTTACAATCTGCTATTCTGAACATCTCAGCTGCTTAATCTTTAGTTATAGTTAATAACTCAAGCTATGTTTGTTTTTAAGCTAACATTACCAGTCAAAATAATAATAGAAAAAATACATTACCATTTAGTGATATTAGCCTTTCCAATAGTAATGCAGCCCAGTGCAACTAGTCTTGCTTTGTTGTAGGCCATGATACTGTACGGTTATTGTTTATTCCCAAAACACAAAATCACTTAGAAGCGTGTAATATCTTGCACACATAAGAGGGATGTGTTTTCAGTTTGAAGTACTTCAGCAAACAGAGACAGATAACATTACGCTCCACTTACGCTGCGGCCAGCTGTCTGCCGTCCAGCAGCGCGGCTCCAAACTTCAGCCTCCAAACCAGCGCTTCCCTGATGAACACTAAACCCAATTAAACCTGACCTACTGTTGACAGCCCAATTTTTCAAGGCCTAGCTTGATGTTTGTGTGCGCTGTCTGACGGTGATTGTATTAAGTGCGGTTTCCTGAGTACGGGAATTTCCACCTGCACCTTTTTCCAAGCAGCGCTGGTCGGATGGCTCGATTCTCCATAAGTGGCAGGAAGTTCGGCTGTAAACTGTTTATACTAATTGACCGGTTCGTCGAGCGAAGGCATTTATCCGTGACATAACGGCCCGCTGATGTCTCTCTGCTCCACCGAAGCTGGGAATCATGAGAGAAATGAGTTGATGCAGGAATGATTGAGATGTGGATGTTTAGGGTCTGAACATCATTGTTAAGAACATCATTTAGTGGAAGAGAGAGATCCTGAAGACACATCCACCAGAATGGAGATTCAAATGATGCCAGTGTTTATGATATGCAAATCACGGTTAGAATTTATGAACTTATTTTATTTATTAAAAAAATTCTCATCTACCAGTATAGAAATTATGACAAAAGTTATTGCAAAAGAACGTGAGATGCCTAACGGTGTAATTTTATATACAATCTGCAAACAATTATATACCGTATAAGCACGTCAATCATCCATACATCTCCGCTTATTGTGCTCACCATATGTTTCTCTTCATAATAGCATGAATAACTGAATAATCAACAAAACCCTGGCACCTTCATTCAGACCTGTTTTGACTAAATCCACCCGACACAGACTAAGCACTTCAGGACTTCATTTCTCTCTCTTGTGAGAGTTTCAGAAGAACTCAGTATGTCAGTGTTATCGGTGCAGATGCTGGCAATGGTATCCGAGTTTTCCTGCCGGACATTGGGATGTTCATGGCCAGTCTGTCCGTGTGGCTGCTGTGCAGAAAGCTGAACACAGCGTGCAAGAACACATGCACACAAACACTGAACACACGTGCACACAAACACTGAACACACCTGCACACAAACACTGAACACACCTGCACACAAAACACTGAACACACGTGCACACAAACACTGAACACACGTGCACACAAACACTGAACACACGTGCACACAAACACTGAACACACGTGCA
>CM050422.1:2727131-2732131 GCA_027564155.1 Gymnocypris eckloni scoliostomus
TTATTTTGGATGCGATTAATCACGATTAATCATTCTCCAGCACAAAAAACAATACATGAAAAATTATGCATTTTTTGTAACATTAAGAATTTTATGTATTATTATTATCTTTTAATTAAGCACATCCTGACCATAAATATGCATTGGTTATACTCTAAAAACTATAAATATTATCCTTTTGAAATAAATAATTTATAATGAAATATATACAAATGTCACAAAGTAAATGAATATTAATGTAAAACTCTAAATGTTCTGAAATGGCTTTATGAATGAGTCTAATCTGTGTATGTTCTGTCTCCAGGTGTCATGCTGCCCTCTCTGACCTCAGCCGTCTACTTCTTTGTGTTTCTGGGTCTGTGCACGTGGTGGTCGCTCTGCAAGACCTTCGACAAACTGCTCTTCAGCTGTCTGTGTGTGCTCATGGCCATCTTCAGCGCTGGTCATCTCATCATACTTTATTCCAACCAGTTCCAGTTCCTGCAGGAGGTCATCAGCCTGAACGACAGCTACACCAGGTCAGTTTCTTCATGTGATTCCAGCCCGACTGGACGCAGATCTGTTACCAGACACAAATATAGTGGATTAATTATAAATAATGACTAAAGGAGGGCTAGAGACGTATTTCCTATTAACACACTACAGCAAAAGAGAACAATAACTCTCTTATTTTTCTTTTCTTGACTTTTCTTTGGCTGGTGAAAGTACTAGTGACCTAAGACTTTTGCTCAGTAATGTATAATTCTCTCCCCATTAAATTGACTAATTTAATTCCACTCTTCACAGTTTGTATGTTACACTTTGAATACTTTTTAAACTTCACAGCTTTTATTTTGATGCATTAAGCATGATACATATAATAATATTATTATTTTATGAAAATACTGTACTTGGGAAAAAGTGTTCATTCATATTTTTGAACTCCGCATCATCGAATTAGCTAACATTAAACATTTTTGTGCAAATCAGCAAATTGTTTAATGCAGATAACTTGCTCCATATTAATTATTTATAAATCGATGGACTCATGTTTGTACAACAGTGCCAGTAATGCTCATATAATATGTCATATGTTTAATGTCATCATATGCATATTAATCGCATCTGCCGTGTGCTTTAAATAATGAATGCGAATGAGAATACCCATCATGCCCTGCAGCAGCACACAGCTGTATTTTCTGCTTCTGGACTCTGATAGACACAGATAAAACGTCCCGTGTCCCATCTGTTAGGTGTGTTCTGACAAAGGCCGGTCCACAAAAGAGCTTCAGACGAACCACAGAGTCACGAATATAGCATCATTAATGCATTATGTCATGTATGTATATGTCAAAGGAATGACTCATTCGTTGTTTTATAATCATTTAAGTAACATGAACATTGTACATACATCAGAGAAAAGGACAAAAGTGAGACTGCTGCAAGGTAACCAAAATCATTCAGGTGTTCAATTCTTTAACCCCGAGATCAATCTTTTAGTCTGTGCTGTTTTCAGTGGATGGCTAAATAAAGCTTCTCTAAACATGTTTTCATTGTCTAGTAAGAATAGGTATTCATAGCACAATTTGATTCAAATGGAGCTGTTTAAGTATGTTAAAAATTGAATTAAATTGTTTTGTTTTGTCATTTAGGATGTTTTTTTTTAATTGAACAGGTAGAAATCTTGTCTTTACTGTCATTTTTAATCAGTTCAATGCATCCTTGCGGAATAAAACTGTTAGGCTCAAAAGTGGGCAACAAATAATCATTAATACAGCATAGAATAAGTCATATTGATTACTTTTAATGTGATTTTATGTCATCTTTTCACTTTTTTATTCATGACAGACCACAAAAGTCAGGAAATCATAAACTGTTGTGTAATTGTTCTGGTGTAACTTCACTCGATTCACAAGGTGCATGGAAATAAACCGTTCGGTTACGACTGTAACCTCGGTTCCCTGAAGAGGGAACGTTGCGTTGATTTTGATGCTTTGAGGAACGCTTTGCGTGATAAGTCTTGAAGCACATCCAGATGTAATGGGACGTCAGAGCAGGTGACGTCACGAACCAGGAGGCTATAAAGCCTGCCCAAACAAAGCGGTCACTAGCTTAAAGTCTGAACAAGTCACCTACAGGCACGAAGGAGATACGGCCGGGGACGCAACGTTCGTTCCCGAGGTTACAGTCATAACGTACGTTCCCTTTCGGGGTTAATATAACACCCCCACAGCGTCGAGTGCCTGTCCTGTGTGAAATCTAACCAGCAGCACTAGGACGAGAGCACTTGGGAACCTGGGGTAGAGTCAAGGTAGAGTCCAACAGCAGACATTTAGAGAGTTTAATATTATTTCTCACTACGTGAAAATGACAGAAATGAACTATTTTCATTACCTGTATCATCTTTTTGGTAGCTCTGATGTGACTCTGATTCTCTGTGAAGCTCATGGTCTCTGTTCCAGTCTTGCTTTGAGCAATTATTGTCTTTAAATTAAAGTTATAGCACACTAATTTACTTTTTATCCACACCTTGTAACGCTATGGTGAACACAACTCCTGTGGCTCTGAGACAGCGCTCCGTAGAGAATCTGACGCTGTCCATGCGTATAACCTGTCCTTCTTGATCATGGCCTCGATGATGAACCGTACGCTCTGTCCTGCCGTTTGATGCCGTGGTTGATTGTAGAGGGCTCTGGTGGAAGTGCTCAAGTTGTTTCAGGGCTTTCTGTAGTGTTCCAGTGTCACGGCCTTAGAGAACACCGGTGAGCACGACTGGTGCCCTGTACATTCCTCTGGTTTGGGACTCGTGTGTGCTTGGCTGGCTTTGCTGATGCATGCTGAAATGTCCTTGTCCAGCCAGTAATCAGAAAGGATGATGCTCCTGAGGTACTTGAAGTGCTCGACTGTCTTCAGCTTTGTGGGAACTTACTTGTGAGGCTGAAGAGATGTGCAGCGACACAAAAGAATATTAAAACACACACACAGAAATGACATTTCTTAAAAAAACTCATGGTTTGTACTGTAATAAAAATAACCCTAACCCTAAAAATTCTAAATAATTTAAGACAATTTAAATGAACAATGGAGAACCTAAAATGCATCTGATTTTTTGCTAAACCCGTCACCATGCATTAGATGCTATCCTGACTAGTTTGGCCATGCTGTATAATTATGCTGCTTGTTAGAGCAGTTTTTCGCGTTGGGCTCATGAGACCGCTGCTGTGTATTTCAGCACTAGTTGTCCTTCACCTCCTATCCCAGCTGTATTCTCAGATCTGTGTATGATCTGCGGGTGCTGATGGACTGACTCTGCACCTGTTCCTGCTCCGTCTCTCGTGTCCTTGATGCTCTTCATCGATTCCAGCGACTGCGTTAGCTTGTGCTGTGAAAGGCCGTTAGGGCTATGTTTAGTAAGCAGCCTTGTTTGAACATCATAGCTGCCTGTTCTTTTGTCTGTAAATGTGCTTCGTTATGATGTTTTATGTTCTTCACATCCTTTGAAAAGTCATTGGAGATTATTGGAGTTTGTTTTAGAAGAAAACACAATTTTAGTCTTTCTACTTCCGTATCTTTGGTTTAATTATGTTGTTATAATATTAGTTTTTTCTTTGTATAATGTACTTGCAATGTCTGATTGAAATAATTTTCGAATGAGTGCCCAAAAATCATTATTTACTTATTATGATACATCATTATCAGTCATTATTCACTGACTGTGTACAGCAGAAAGAAGGTCTGGGTGATTTCAAATCAATTGAATGTTTAAAGGCACTTTTAAGGTTTGCACTTCATTGTGTTTGCGGTTGTGATCTCAAGGTTAATTAAGTCGACTGAAACTCAAGTTAGAAGTGCATTGTGGTCAGATAAACTCACAAAAGTGCTGTTCTTCCTCAGTGTGTTTGTCTTAAAGCTTCATCAAAAGCAAGTGACTTGTGTAAAATAAGAAAAAAAATCTGACAACGGGATAAGAAAAATAATCTTGTTTTCCCTGTAAATTAAGTAGATTTTTCTGACCCCACTGGCAGATATATTTTTTCTTTTGAGCTAAAACTCACTTAATTTAGATTTTTTTCAGAACGTCTTTTTTTTTTCCAAATAAATGTATCATTCATTCACTCATTCGATTCAATTCATTCATTCATTCATTCATTCATTAAATAATTAATTCGTTCATTTGATTCATTCATTCATTTGATTCATTCATTCATTCATTCATTCATTCATTCATTCATTCATTCATTCATTCATTCATTGATTAATTAATTAATTCATTCATTCGATTCATTCATTCATTCAATAATTAATTTGTTCATTCGTTCATTTGATTCATTCATTCATTCATTCGTTCATTTGATTCATTCATTCATTCATTTGATTGATTCATTCATTCAATCATTAATTTGTTCATTCGTTCATTTGATTCATTTATTCATTCGTTCATTTGATTCATTCATTCAATCATTAATTAATTAATTAATTAATTCGATTCATTCATTCATTCATTAATTCATTAAATCATTAATTCGTTCATTTGATTCATTCATTCATTTGATTCATTCATTCATACATACATGCATACATTCTTGATTTAATGTGTCTTATACTGATATAAAAATATACAAATATTTGTACCGGAAAACCAGACAAAATTATTTGTACTTTTTGATGTTTACGTCCTTCCCTTGAATTCATAAATAGAAATATACTATAAGCCCAGTCTTTTGTGCTGGTCTTCATCAGTTTTTCAGTAGAAACAGCCGCTGTTGTGATCTGGTTGGAAAAGACTGTGTCCTAATTGTAGCTGATGAAAGACTCGTCGCCTTGATCTGCGTGACTGTTGAGTAGCAGTGTTGACAGCCAGTGCTTTCCGCATCACTTCCTGTTTTCCCTTAGCATGGGCTGTGGTCATGTGATCCTTTCTGTCCCAGTCACAGCTAGAGTAAGAAGCAGAGTAAAAATGACCCGGTTGACTTTTTCTCCACAGTGTGTTTGGCATCTCCTCCATCGTTCGAACCGACTGT
>CM050422.1:2737131-2817131 GCA_027564155.1 Gymnocypris eckloni scoliostomus
AAAGTGTTCAAGTTCATTATGAAGCAGAGCTACATCTGTGCTCTTATTGCTATGATGGTGAGAAGGTTAAAGGAGGTTAAAGGGGTAGTTCACCCAAAAATAAACATTTGCTTTTAATTGACTTACCTCTGCCGGCCATCCAAGATGTAGGTGATGTTTTTTCGACTAAAAGATGATTTTTAGCAGAAACCGTGGTCCTTGGTGATTCATAAAATGTAAGTCAGCAGCTACTGGTTTTGAGAAAAAAATAAAACTGTTTGAGGTCTAGCGAAACGATCGGTCTGTGCATGAAACTGAATATTATTTACAACATTATGACCTGTAATCCAGAGCCTCAGGCAGATGGTCCGGAGTGGTGTCCGGTTTGTGAACGAGTCGTCTTCTTTTTAGTGAAGCAGTTGAACCAGTTCACCAACGCCTGAAATGTCTCGAGCAGCACAGATCTACAAGTGAATCAAATCAAAACTCACTTTCAGATGCCTGACAGTCACTCGGACTGGAAATTAAATTAATGATTAATAAATGATCAAAAGACATTTTGATAATAGACATTTATAATAATAGTAATAGTAATATAATAATAGTGTTCCTGTGGCTCAGTGGTAGAGCATTGCGTTAGCAGCACAAAAGGTTGTGGGTTCGATTCCCAGGGAACACATACTGACAATAAATGTATAACCTGAATGCACTGTAAGTCACTTTGGATAAAAATGTCTGCTAAATGCATAAATGTAAATGTAAAATATAAAGTTTATAAGGTTACAAAAGATTTCTATTTCAGATAAATGCTGTTCCCTATTGATTCTACACTCCGTACCGCGTCTTAATTAAAGACGCTAGGGGAAATTCCCTTTTCTCCAATACTAAAGCCTTTTTCTAGTTTGTGCGGTTACCGCAGTTAAACCAATGGCAGCAGCGGAGCTGCACAGACTATGGCTGGAAAGCCTGCCAAAGTCTGCCAGAGTGGGTGGAGCATCTGGCTAAATAATGCGGGCATTCGCCAAAGCTCCTCAGATTTCTTCTCCTTCAGCGACGACTACAAGATCTTCGCTCTTCGAGACTCGAAGCCTTCGCCGTTGAACGAGCCATCGCAGCGGATCCAGACCTCTCTCTGCTCGGCCGACTCGCCACTTCTCAGCAGCTCGCAGCGCCTGCAGAAGCTGGTCCACGGATTCCCTGCTGCTATGTGGTGACTCTCTCGTACGAGAACCCTCTATAAAAGAGCACATTTTGTGGCGTTGTTGCAAATGTCATGCTGTTTTTGTCACTCGAAACGCCAACCATGCTGAAACAGCGCTTACCGGGACGGAATGTCACCACTGCGGGGAAATGAGTCTCTCCTCTCTGTGCTGTCAAAGACTGTCCAGATGGATAATTGACGCTATTAAGCTAGCATACTCTTCTTTGGGCCAACTGTGCCCCATGGGAGTAAGAGCCCACTCGACTAGAGGCATCGCCTCGTCCTGGACATGGTCTAAGTGTGTGTCCATTGCAGAGATATATGTGGTGGCCGGCTGGGCCTCGCCATCCATAATCTGGAAGTCCCTGCTTTACAGGCACGGGTCCTTTATGCTTAACTTTGTCATATGACAACCAGTATGGGCGTTTTGCCTTCTTCTGTACGCTGTTGGCCCTCAATCGAGCTCCGAGGCTTTACAGACTTATTTGGGACGATTACTCAAGGCTGGGTCGACCTCGATGAGTTTGACTCTTTGACCTTCTGCAGGGCTTCCCTGTACAATACTTGGTCCCTCTTGGTGTCTAAGGCAAGTTCAAGTGTTGGTCGTTCTCCTAGCATAGACACGGAGGGATTACACTGTCTTTAATCAAGATGCAGTACGAAGTGTCGTATCGATAGGGAACATACTCGGTTACTAACGTAACCTCGGTTCCCTGAGATACGGAACGAGTACTGCGTACTTTGCTGTGCTATGCGGCCGCACGACTCAGTCGTCACTTCAGTTGAAGTAACCTGAGGAGCCTTGGCGAATACCTGCATTATATAGCCAGATGCCCCACCCATTCTGGCGGGCTTTCCAGCCATAGTCTGTGCAGCTCTGCTACCGCCATTGGTTTAATTGCGGTAACCGCACAAACCAATGGTTGTGCAGTACCTGCGTTATTTAAAAAAAAAAGGCTTCAGTAAAAAAAAAAGGAATTTCCACCTAGTGTCTTTAATCAAGACGCAGTACTCGTTCCGTATCTCAGGGAACCAAGGTTACATTTGTAACATTGTACATCCATCATGCTTTCTATTGATCAGAGTAACAGAGTACTCGGCTGCGTTCAACATAAGGATAATAATTCATGGTTTTTGAGCAGCAAATCAGAATATTAGAATGATTTCTGAAGGATCATGTGACACTGAAGACTAAATTGAATGTAATAAAGTTGTAAATAATGTTCAGTTTCTTGCACAGACCGATCGTTTCTCTTTATAAACCTCAGTATATCGTCAGGTGCCATGGGTATTAAAGTTGTGTTCCTTGATATTTTTTTGTTTTTAAACGGTAGCCACTGAATTACCAAGTACCACGGTTTCAGCTGAAAATCATCAAGTCATCTACATCTTGGATGGCTTGAGAGTAAATTAACAGCAGAATTTAATGTTTTAACTATTCTTTTAAAGTTTTACATTCGATTTTGAGCAGGAAATGATTCAACAGAAAACATCAAAATATGAATCATGCCATCTCATCATCGATCTTTCTTCATTTCTAAGGCATGGAGTACAACGTACGTTAGCTGGCTGACGTTTGTGTTTCTGCTGTGGTCCTGTACTCTGTGGATGGTACGAGACCGGAGGAAATACGCCATGATGACCTCGCCGTTCATGGTGGCCTACGGGAACCTCCTGCTGGTCCTTCAGTATATCTGGTGTTTTGAGCGCTTGGATCCAGTGCCGGGCTTCTTTCTGAAGATGAAGGTGCCCTTCACTGAACTGAGCACCAAGGTAACAATTATACAATGAACTGCCTGATTTAGCATAAGATGATTTCACTTTTATCAGGCCTCAGCTATAAGTACAGTTTCTGCTGTATCTTTAATATATACTGTATGTATATATATATTACGATGGTGTTTTCGACTTTATTCTCGAAACATTTAGACTTTATTCTCATAATATTTTGACTTTATTCTTGAAACATTTCGACTTTATTTTCAAAACATTTTGACTTTATTCTTGGAAAAAAAAAAACTTCTCGAAACATTTCGACTTTATTCTCGAAACATTTCGAATTTTTCTCGAAACATTTCAACTTTATTCTGGAAACATTTCAACTTTATTCTCATAATATTTTGACTTTATTCTCAACATTTCAACTTTATTCTCGAAACATTTAGAATTTATTCTCAAAACATTTAAACTTTATTCTCGAAACATTTAGAATTTATTCTCGAAACATTTAAACTTTATTCTCGAAACATTTAAACTTTATTCTCGAAACATTTAAACTTTATTCTCGAAACATTTAAACTTTATTCTCAAAACATTTAAACTTTATTCTCGAAACATTTAGAATTATTCTCGAAACATTTAAACTTTATTCTCGAAACATTTAGACTTTATTCTTCGAAACATTTAGACTTTATTCTCGAAACATTTAGACTTTATTCTCGAAACATTTAGACTTTATTCTCGAAACATTTAGACTTTATTCTCGAAACATTTAGACTTTATTCTCGAAACATTTCAACTTTATTCTGAAACATTTAGACTTTATTCTCGAAACATTTAGACTTTATTCTGAAACATTTCGACTTTATTCTCGAAACATTTAGACTTTATTCTCGAAACATTTAGACTTTATTCTCGTAGTATTTCAACTTTATTCTTGAAATATTACGACTTTAATCTTGTAATCTTAGAGTTTTTTATTTTTTAACGTGGCACTAAAATGGCGTCATGTATATATATTTGTATTTAATATGTAAATAAACATTAAATTATACAAACCATGATACGTTTGACATTTTCAGGATTATTTGATGAATATAAAATTCAATGAACAGCTTTGTTTGTTTGACACTTATGATGTTAAACGTTGGTATACTGTGATTTGATAATAACTTTCAGTCCATTCAAATCCTAAATCAGTTTTTTTGTTGAAACACCAAATTTGGGTTTCTGCACAGTATTTACTAATGTGTTTTGGCTTTGCTTGTAGGTTCTGTGTCAGCTGAGTTTCTGGCTGCTGCTCAGACAAACTTTGATGGAGAGACAAGAGAAGATGGAAGAGGAAGCAGCTCTTTGTTATGTCCAAGTAGATGAGCAGAAAAAAGGTGGTTTCCTATATGTAACGTACAGATTAAACCCTTTAATAGTCACTGCAGAAAATCTCTCTTAGTTGTCATATGATCATAAAGAAAAAACTTTCCATGTGGGTTGCAGAGGAAGAAAAAGACTCAGAGGAAGAGAAGGGGGACGAGAATGACCTGATGCAAGTGATTGGGAAACTAGTGATGGCTCTGCTGATGAAATACTGGATCTATGTTTGTGGAGGAATGTTCTTCTTCGTCAGCTTCGAAGGAAAGATGGCCATGTACAAGATCATCTACATGATGATGTTTCTGTCCAACGTGGCTCTTTACCAGGTGCTGCACTGCTGTCTAACCATAGAAAGCCTGAAAGCTTGTTAGGATGTTGACTTGTGGCTACACAGGTCACACTACAAAAAATACAATATGTATGCAAAATAAAAATGACATAAAAAAAATGATATGTATTTATAACATTTACAATAACATGCACTTAATTTTATTGTAAAATAGGCTTAATTTTATACATATACCGTAGTTCACACAGAAGTGTGTGTGTGTGTGTGTGTGTGTGTGTGTGTGTGTGTGTGTGTGTGTGTGTGTGTGTGTGTGTGTGTGTGTGTGTGTGAAAGTTTTGCATAAAATTAAGCCTATATGCAATATGTATATATAATTTATACTGTTTATTGTATTTTTGCATCAAATTAAACCTATTTTATATTAAATCTTATATATAATTGTATAAATGTTATATATATATATATTTAATTCGTTTTTAATTCTAATTTTATAATGATATAATTTTATAATTTATGTATAAACTAATTTATAATTATTATTTTATTGTACTTTTGCATAAAAATATGCCTGTTTTATTGTAATTTAAAAAAATATATAATGTACATATACATAAATATATGTGTATGACAAATAATATATATAAGATGTATATATACCCAAAAATGTTATGATAAAATAGATACATATTTATTTTGAAATATAAATTGACAGAACTTACTTTTTGGATGAACTTGTCTTTTAAAGGTCTTTGACAGAGCGGTTTTGTGCTCCTCAGGTGCATTATGAGTGGTGGCGCAGGATCCTGAAGTACTTCTGGATGTCTGTGGTGGTTTACACCATGCTAGTGCTCATCCTAATCTACACCTGTCAGTTTGAGAACGCCATCCCTACCTGGATGAGAATGACGAGCATGTCAAAAGAAGTGTGAGTTTTGAACATTCTTAGATGTGTTTGATCAGTTGGACTTACCACAAACCGTACGACGCAGACCCTAGTCAGCTGCCTTGTAGTCCATTAAACGTTGTATATGACTAATTTGAGGCGCAACGTATTAAGTCCGAACATTCTCTGTTTGTCTCTCAGACTGAAGGACATCGGTCTGGAGAAGTACGGCCTCTCTGATCTGTTCACGCGTATCTTCATCCCCACGTCCTTCCTGCTGGTCTGCATCCTGCACCTGCATTACTTCCACGACGGCTTCCTGCAGCTCACCGATCTCAAAGCCGTCATCAGTAAAGAGCAGAGCACCATTTACAGGTGAGAGACGCTTTCCCGCCAGACACAGCTGAGGCTAACAGGAAGTGTGGAGATGTGTCATAAACGATGTCTTAACACAAATGCATATCTGTAACCACATCACATCAACTATATTCTTAGTGAAATAATAATATTCATTTCATTTCAAGATTATTTGTATAGCGCTTTTTACGATACAATCATTGCAAAGCAGCTTTACAGGAAATCGCTACAATAGATTTATATATTGTAGAAACTTAATATATTTAACTTATGGAAAAATTTGGTTAATTCTTTATGCTGTCTGAGGGTTGCTTCCTCTGAGGTCTTCAATTACAATTATCATCATAATGATTATTATGTGATTGATTAGAATTGTTATTATTATTATTATTGTTGTTGTATTGAACAATAATAATCAAGAATTAACTTTGTTATTATTATTATTATTTAAATTATTTTTTTTATTTTATTTAACTTTATTGAATTATTATTAAAACATCATATTATTTAATATTATAATTAGTGCTGTCAAACAATTAATCGCATCTAAATAAAAGTTTCTGTTTGCATAATATATTTATG
Source organism: Gymnocypris eckloni scoliostomus (assembly GCA_027564155.1). Lineage (NCBI taxonomy): Eukaryota > Metazoa > Chordata > Actinopteri > Cypriniformes > Cyprinidae > Gymnocypris > Gymnocypris eckloni. The sequence continues at coordinate 2,743,513 of CM050422.1, forward strand.
TGTGCTGTATATATGTATTATGCATATATCAATAGACAAACATGCATGTGTATATATTTCAGAAAATGTTATGTTTATATATTAAATATATTTGTTTATAATATAAATTATATAAATATAGACATGTAAATATTTTCAAAATATACACATGCATGTGTGTTTATTTATATATACATAATAAATATACACAGCACACACACACACATATAATGCAAACAAACCTTTTATTTTTGATGCGATTAATCGTGATTAACGATTCAAATCAGAATCGTTTGACAGCACTAATAATAATTATTATTAAATTATTATTATTATTAAAAAACTTTTATTTTGGATGCGATTAATCACGATTCACGATTCGAATCGGAATCGTTTGACAGCACTAATAATAATAATTATAATAATTGTTTATTGAACAATAACTTATGTTATATTGCTTTAATAATGAATTGGAGCAATATCTTACTTTAGTACTACTGTGCTCCTACTGAAGGAGTTTGTTTCATCCTCATGCCTCGTTTCCTCATTTCTTCATTTCTCTTCATTCATGATCACTTTCTCTCTATTAAATGTGCAGAAATACATCCTTGTTTTATCTGTTAAATGCTGCCAGTCATCAATCTTATTTATGCAAATCTATTTCTTATTTAACCAATCATGTGCTCCCATCTTTCCCTGCCGTCCCTTACCTCGCAGCTATACTAAAGTCAGTGGTCGTATCTATCTGATCGTGGATAGGTGGGTGAATGCTTGTCTTTCTCTGGCATCCATGGAAATAACAGCCAATGTTCACCTTTTCCCTGATTTCCCACAATCCCTCTTTCTTCTCACTACTCCTGTTCGTCAGTTCTCTCTCTTAATGATATCACTTTTTTAACGGTTCGCTAGATTCCTGGATAGATCAAAAAATTATGAACTTCAACGTTTGCTTTAAATGTTACGTAATCTCAAAGTCAACATGAAACAGCATTCAAAACCATTTTATTTCCATGTTACATTCAATGAGGATTAAAAATCCTTTTATTAACATTTTATTTTATTCGTCGCTAACTGGTTGGATTGTCAGATGATGACCAGCATGTCAAAATTTAGCATTATCTGCTATTATTGCTGTATTTCTATTACATTTAATCAGAAAGAGCTTTATTACCAAGTGTGTTTGCACACACAAGGAATTTGTCTTGGTGTTAGGTACAGAAAGTACAAACATAGTGCAGACAACATATAGTTAAGGTAATAAAAACACTAATAATGAAGAGAATAGACAATAATTATGAATGACAATAGTAAAAAAAATACAAATATACAGAAAAGAGAAATGACCATAGACAGAACTGTGAATGTGCATGTGTCCTATGCACAGATGAAGGTTTGATGAGTTATTTACTGATGTTCAGTACTGGGGTGTGTTATGTGTTGTTCAGGTGGGACATGGCCTGGGGGTGAAAACTGTTCTTGTGTCTGGCTGTTTTGGTGTTCAGTGCTCTGTAGCGTCGGCCAGAGAGCAACAGTTCAAAGAGAGAGTGAGCTGTAAGGGGTCCAGAGTAACTTTCTTAACACTTTCCCTCACTCTGGAGGTGTAAAGTTCTTGGAGGGTGGACAGAGCGGCACCGATAATCCTCTCAGCAGTCCTGACTCTCTGTTGTAGTCTTCTGATGTCTGTTGTTGTAGCTGAACCAAACCAAACAGTGATAGATGAACACAGGACAGACTCGATGATGGCTGAGTAGAACTGTTTCATCAGCTCCTGTGGCAGATTGAACATCTTAAGCTGTCGGAGGAAATACAGCCACAGCTGGGCCTTTTTAACAACGGAGTCTATGTGAATGTCCCACTTCAGGTCCTGGGAGATGGTGGTTCCCAGGAATCTGAATGACTCTTCTGCAGCCACAGTGTTGTCCATGGTGGTGAGTGGGGGAGAGCAGGGGGGTTTCTCCTGAAGTCCTCTATCATCTCCAGAGTTTTGAGAGTGTTTAGCTCCAGGTTGTTAAGACTGCACCAGACAGCCAGCTGCTCAACCTCCTGTCTGTAAGAGACTCGTCTCCATCCTTGATGAGGCCGATGACTGTAGTGTCCTCCGCAAACATCAGGAGCTTGACAGAGGGGTCTTTAGATGTGCAGTCATGTGTGTAGAGGGAGAAGAGCAGAGGGAGAGAACTCATCCCTGAGGAGCTCCAGTGCTGATGGGAGAGTTTGCCCAGCCTCACTAGCTGCTGCCTGTCTGTCAGGACGCTGGTGATCCACTGACAGATGGAGGTGGGCACAAAGCTGTGTCAGTTTGTCTGAGAGAAGGTCAGGCATGATGGTGTTGAAGGCCGAGCTGAAGTCCACAATTAAGATGCTCGCGTAATACCCAGGTTTGTCGAGGTGTTACAGGATGTAATGCAGTCTCATATTGACAGCGTCATCCACAGACCTGTTTGCTCTGTAGGCAAACTGAAGAGGATCCAGCAAGAGTCTAGTGATGTCCTTCAGGTAGGCCAGGACCAGTCTCTCAAGTGACTCAAGAGCGACAGGTCTGTAATCGTTAAGGCCAGTGATTTTGGGCTTTTTGGGGATGGGGATGATGGTGGAGCGTTTGAAGCAGCAGGGAACTTCACACAGCTCCAGAGATCCGTTGAAGATCGGTGTAAAGATGGGGGCCAGTTGGTCAGCACAGACTTTTAGACAGGCAGGTGAAATACTGTCTGGTCCTGAAGCTTTCCTAGATCTCTGTTTTCTGAAGACCCGGTTTACATCCTCTACATCAGGGGTGGACGAAGTACACAGATCAAGTACTTGAGTAAAAGTACAGATACGTATTATAAAATATAACTCCAGTAAAAATAAAAGTACTGCTTTTTTTAATTTTACTCGAGTGAAAGTACAAAAGTACAAATTTGTTATGTACTTAAGTAAAAAAGTACCAGATGGATAGATTTATTTTGCAATTTTATATATACTACTTAATTTAATTTGATATTTGAGCATATTTTTATAATCCTACTGCTCAAAATACCTGGGATTTTCCCAAAATTACCACTATATGGAGTCAAGATATATATTTTGTTGTTGATATGAGCTATATTGACGAGAGTGATGTAGTAGTTCACTGTGAAGCTTACACTGCGATGTACCTGAGAAAAACAGAGTTGACCATCTAATTTTCACCAGCAAAAAAAAAGTGTGTTAAAACTTGTTTTGTAGAACATCACAGTTATATATGACATGAGAATAAGGCCTGAAGTTATAAAGAACATTTTAAGGAAAATATAATTATAGTTTATAATGATTTTTTTCTTCTCAAACCTTGTCTGTGGTGTAAAAGCACCCCTGGCCAGATGCTCCCAGAGGGCATCACTTTATAATTACTGTAGCTACTATGTTCTGAACATCACATCCTTTCTTTTTCCCTCAGATGTAATCTATCTAGGATGTTGAATAAAAATATTTCCTCAACTTAGCACCAGCAAGCTTGTTAGCTAGACAGTTAACATCAGCTAACAATATTCACTTATTTCCAGTATGGTTATGAATAAACATTCATATCTGTCAACTCGGCTAGTTGATCTAAACAATATAAAAAATGATACTGTTGATAAACAATATAAAAACAGATGTAATGTAGTGAAGTAAAAAGTACGATCGTATTCTGTGGAATGTAGTGAAGTAAAAGTAAAAATTACTCAAAATAAAACTATTCCAGTGAAGAACAGATACTTGAAAAATGTACTTAAGTACAGTAACAGATCGTCAGCAGTTGTTGATTCTCCTCAGACTGTGGGGGAGGTGTCTTGTACTTGGTGATATTCCTCAGACCAGTCCATACTGGTCAAAACAAGCGTTTAAATCTTGCTCCGCTTCATTCGTCCATCTTTTAACAGGTCTTATTACAGGTTTAGCTGATTTCAGTTTTTGCCTGTAGGTTGGTATAAGATGAACCAAACAGTGATAGAGAGCCCCAGAGCTGCTCGTGGGACAGAGTGATAGGCATGCTTTATTGTTGTGTAACAGCGATTCAATATATTACTGTCTCTGGTGGGACATGTAACGTGCGGTCTGTATTTTGGCAGTTCACGGGAGAGATTTGCTTTATTAAAATCTCCAATTAAAATCTCTAATCCTGATCAGATTAAAACAGGTCTACACCACCCCTTCCAAGGCTTTTCTCTCCGATTGAGTCTTCAGCCCGATTAATAACATATTATTTGGTTATACTTAGCTAGTGTAGTATTATTTAAATATCGTTATATCATTCATTAATATTTTGAATTAGCTTTTATTTTTAATTTCAGTTTTCGTTTTAATTAAATTTTAAGGTAAGACAAGTTTATTTATATAGTACATTTCGTACACATTCGTGATACAAAGTGCTTTAAAAAAACGTACAATAATAATAAAATAATCACAACAGAGACACAGGAAATAAAAATAGTAATAAAAGCAAAGAATAGAAAATATTGAATAATTACTTAAAATGTATTAAAACAGTTAAGAATAAACATTTAGTAATTTTAGAAATGTTAAAACTTTTAATATTTTTATATTTTCTATTTCAGCATTAGTTCTTTAATTTAGTCAAAGTTAATTTTTTCATCTAATATTTGTATTTGCATATTATTTAATGTCAATTACTGAAAAATCTTTTATTTAATAGTTTGTTTATTTATTTAACAATAACAACACTGGCCGGAAGTTCAGATGCGGGGTGGGTTGTTTACTTTGATCATTTTTTATACATTTATTTTGTTTGTTTTTGAATAACATTTATGGCTGCAAATGTGTATAGAAATACTAAATAGGGTCGGTTTTGATTTCATGTTGACTTTAAAGCTCTGCCTGCTCAAATGCATCCCAGAAAGTCAGCGTAGACCCTGCCTCCAGACTCTGACAGCGAATGAATCTCCTCAGCATGTCTCTGAAATGCACGCCCGAGATCTCCTTCTTAAAGAATCTCTCTGTCCCTCTTTCTCTGTCTCATCTTACAGTAATGTTCAGTTGTGTGAAACCTTTCATTGCTTTGATTTCGTATATTTCCATTCTGTAAATTGCTTCAACAGCATCAAGCAAAAAATCTCTTCTTCTCAGAGCAAGTAAGTGTGCTATAAACAAGGTAAAGCTTTGACGTGAAACCTCATCATGCAAGCGTTTAAACCCTTCATAGCAGCAAGACCATCCCAGAAGAGGCCACTAAAGTCTGACTGCAGAAATATTTGTTTTGGTTCTTCACATGATTCATGTATGGCAGACATATGCATTGCTTCTTTAAAATAATAATAATGCAATCCGGCTTGTTCCTCACGGATCTAATGCATACGGCATCCATGTTTTACACCCAAACCCCGCCTGTGGAATCCTGATTCAAGGTTTATGCCGTTTATTAGACAATAACGGTCAAATAACTGTGTTTTATAACCCAAACCGAGCTAACTTGATCAGCATGTGATCTAAGTGTATAAAAAGTATGGGTGATTCATCAATTACAAGAACATTTCTCTAATTTCCTTTAAAGAAAAATAATTTGAAAAAATTCTAATTTTAATTCTAATTTTACTTTGGTTCTTTATTTATGTCAAAATACATGTAGTGTCAAAATGAGTGTCAAAATGTTGTATTTGCCAGACTTAAATTTAATTTAATTTAATTTAATTTAATTTAATTTAATTTTTATTTTATTTTATTTTATTTTATTTTATTTATTTATTTTATTTTATTTTATTTTATTTTATTTTATTTTGTTTTGTTTTGTTTTGTTTTGTTTTGTTTTGTTTTGTTTTGTTTTGTTTTATTTTATTTTATTTTATTTTATAAATGGGAATGAATTTAGTTTTTTTGTACCCATTCATTTCAATTAAATTATTGAATTAAATGAATGGGTACAGTTTGTGTTTTCATAAAAACAGATATATTTTTAATAATTTGTTTATAAATAATCACTAGTATGTAGTGCTGTTATTATTGTCATGTCAAGCCTTTTATTACAATTTTATATAAAAAAATACGTTTTTTAATGATGAAAATGAAATGACAATTTGACGAGCAGAAATGTATTTAAATGTTTTAATCCATTTAATCTTTATTTGGTAACATCATTAGTATTTGAGTATTTTTCATTAAGAAACAATGCATTTGTATAAATTCAAAACAAATGTACAGCAGCGGTGTTGTATTAGCAGACAAATCCAATGTTTTGGTCTTAAAGTGAAAATCCACTTAAAGCAGATTGATGAAGGCTGTTATGAGATCATAATGAAGATTCGCTCTTATTGAAGAATCACTCATATGTCACATGTATACTGTAAATGAGTGAAGCAGCGTGTCTTTCTCTCCTAATACAATCTTCCTGATCTCCAGACTGGCTCATCCTGACGGGAGTCTGGCCGATCTGACGATGATGAGCACGTCTCCTGAGCCGCTGCTGAAGGAGGAGAAGGACAAAGAGTCCATGAACGAGGTGCTGGTCGTGGACTATGTGGAGGAGGAGAAGAAGAAAGAGTCTCTGTCCATCAATTCAGCTCATCTGTCCAGTCAGGAGGACATTCAGCAGTTCAGTGCTGCCACAGATCCAGAGCTGGCCTCAGAACAGAGCTCAGGTACTGTAGTCCAGTCTAGTCCAGTCTAGTGCAGTCTATTACCGGCTAGTCTAGTTTGGTTTTACATGGCCCTTTATGGATTTTATCCTGCTGTAGTTTATCTATCTATATGTGAGCTTTCACACGATTAATTGTGATTAATCGCATCCAAAATAAACTTTTTTGTTTACATAATATATGTGTGTACTGTGTATATTTATTATGTATATAAATACATACACACGTCGGCGCCAATGTGGACAGCGTGCTTGAAAAAATAAAAAATACACACATACAGTATATATTTTGAAAATATTTAGATGTATTATCATGTATATATTTATATTCATATAACTCATATATAAATATATTTGATGTATAAACATAACATATTTTTCTTAAATACATACATGCATGTGTTTGTATTTATTTATACATAATAAATATACACAGTGTACACATTATATATGATGTAATCAAAAACTTTTATTTTGGATGCGATTAATTGCGTGACAGCACTAGTATTTATATACACATAATAAATATATATATTACACACACATACATTATGTAAACAAAAACTTTAATTTTGGATGAATCTCGTTTAATCTTTTAACAGCACTCGGCCAATGTATGCACTGATAATAATCATATTGGCCAATAAAAGCAATGTTCAGTACTCTCGGCCCTCGTCAGTGTGTTTTAAAACAGCCAAACACAAAAATGGGGTTCAGACAGCAACTTGTGTTAAGAAAATGTTTCTTGTGTTGGATTTGGGTCTGTCCAGGGTAAAGCAATAACAGCACATTAAGAGTGCCGTTAACACAGGTTAAAAAAAAGAAGAGGAATAAAGAGTAAAATGTGCAATAGAATAAAAAGTGCAAACAAATAAGATGTGCAAAAAACAGTATACTGGGACTTAATAAATAGTAACATAAACAGGGATGGTCTGTCAATGTCTATATCGTTCATCAGCTGGAATAAAAATCGTTCTGAAAATGATTCCAACGATATTATTTCTCTGTGTGGTGTGGACTCTGCTATTCCCTAAACCCATCTGTTTAAAAAATACTATCTGTCATGACATGTTTTTCTTAACCAGTTTCCTCACGCACCATTAGTCAATTGCACCAGACCTTTGCTTCAGCTGCCGATCTTCCATGCTGTCTGTAAATAGTCTTGTTTTGTTTCTGTTACTATTTCTGTTTGTATTCCACTTGCAAAGCGATATGCAACTGCAACCGCTCATTTCTTGGACTTGGCAAATGTCTATTGTCCAAACGTATTGTTTGTTCTTTACTGTCATTGTGATTATTGTTGTTTTTATTTTTTATTATTGTTTCTGTTTACTACACTTGCAATGCGAACCGCAAATGCGATCGCTTGGACTGGGCAAATGTCTGTTGTCCATTTATGTTTGAAATTATTGTATGTTCTCTACTGTTATTGTGAAGCGTCCTTGAGCCTGGGAAAGGCGCTATATAAATTAAACATTATTATTATTCTTTAATATTGAGAACGATTTTTAGTTTTATCATTATCTTTTATCGTCCTTGTTGTGAACAAGGCTTTATACATTTTCCTTTATGGATTTTTCCCCTACTGTAGTCTACAAATTTCAATGCATCTTTTTTTTTTTTTTTTGCAAACCAGTAAAAATAGCATTATATTAAATCGAACTAAAATCCTCAGAAGTGTGATATTGTTAGCTATTTCTGCAGTTCACTTTTTGTTCCTTTTTTCAATGCCATTTATTTATTATGTCTGTTTAACTCTAAAGCACTTACGACTTTTGTTTTATCCGTATTTTGTCTCAGATTCGGTCTGTTTAGTATTTTGGTCTTAGATTGTGTCTCTTTTGTTCATAACATGTATACTGTTCTCGCTCAGACCTCAAGAATAAATGGCACTTGGTGGTGGACCGGCTCACGGTCCTGTTCCTCAAGTTCCTGGAGTACTTCCATAAGCTGAAGCTCTTCATCTGGTGGCTCCTGGAGATGCACATCATCAAGATCGTGTCCACTTACATCATCCTGCTGTCTGTTAAAGAGGTAGAAGCTCAAACGTGAGGTTATCGTACAGTAATCTGAAGGTGTTTCTGTTTCTCACGCGTGTCTCTTGCAGGTCTCGCTGCTGAACTATGTGTTTTTGATCTCATGGGCGTTTGCGCTGCCGTATCAGCAGTTTCGAGTTCTCGCTTCCAGCGTTTGCACTATCTGGACGTGTGTCATCATCATCTGCAAGTTGTTTTATCAGCTAGACACCATCAAACCTAATGACTACTCAAGTAATTGTACTATGGTGAGTTTCTTTACTCATGAAATAGTTTGTCGCTGTTCAGATGGGGTTCGTTTTTTCAAGCCCATCTATATCTAGTTTGGCTGTTGCAGGAGTAGATTTGCTGGTTGTTCTGTTTAATCATGTGATTGTGGTTTCTGTAGCTATACAACTATACAACAAAACAGCAAAAGGACATGGAACATTCCATACTGAACAATAAGTCTGTGGATCCTGCAAACTGGGTCGGCCTGGAGAAGTTTGGTGATATACTGCCCAACCTGAGGGTGAGGAGATACGTTCAATGTTTTCTGGGAACATATGTCATCAAATTAGCCTCTACTGAGTGTGTTATGCTAAATGTGCAACCTATTATTATATACCTATTATGCAATATTATCATTTTAATTACAGTCTAGTATTTCATAAATTTAAAGCTGCATTTCATAAAACTTTTGTTAAAAATGATCCCAAATAAATCTGTTTTGAGTGGTTTGGGTCGTTCGTCTTCGTGCCATTGCATTACATCTGTACACAAAAAGAGACATTTCTAACAGTTAATGTAAAACAAAACCAAAGCACAAATATTATTTAATGTAACCATTTGAAGTGGAGAAGCTTTATTTTCTGAAGATGAAGCATTTCATTAATGAACTGATGGACTTTCTGATGTACAGCACTTGTTTTCGTTCATCTTCTCGCTCTTCTCTTCCTTTCTCAGAATAACTTGTTGATGTTGGCCATCTTAGCGTTTGAAGTCACCATTTACAGACACCAGGAGTTTTTCCGTCTGAGAAACAAACTCTCTCCTCCTCCCTCTCGGACCATCTTTCATGACATCACCCGGCAACACCTCGACAACAGCATCATCAACTGCGCCAAATACTTCATCAACTACTTCTTCTACAAGTTTGGTTTAGAGGTGCATTTGATTTACTTAGATCTATCTATCTGTCTGTCTGTCTGTCTGTCTGTCTGTCTGTCTGTCTCTCTGTCTCTCTGTCTGTCTCTCTCTCTATCTATCTCTGTCTGTCTCTCTGTCTGTCTGTCTGTCTGTCTGTCTCTCTGTCTCTCTATCAGTCTCTCTCTGTCTCTCTCTCTATCTATCTGTCTATCTGTCTATCGTTCTGTCTGTCTGTCTGTCTGTCTGTCTGTCTGTCTGTCTGTCTCTCTGTCTGTCTCTGTCTGTCTGTCTGTCTGTCTCTGTCTGTCTCTCTGTCTGTCTGTCTCTGTCTGTCTGTCTGTCTGTCTGTCTGTCTGTCTGTCTCTCTGTCTGTCTGTCTGTCTGTCTGTCTGTCTGTCTGTCTGTTCGTTCTGTCTGTCTGTCTGTCTGTCTGTCTCTCTGTCTGTCTGTCTGTCTGTCTGTCTGTCTGTCTGTCTGTCTGTCTGTCTGTCTGTCTGTCTCTCGTCTGTCTGTCTGTCTGTCTGTCTGTCTCGTCTGTCTGTCTGTCTGTCTGTCTGTCTGTCTGTCTGTCTGTCTCTGTCTGTCTGTCTGTCTCTCTGTCTGTCTGCCCGTCTGTCTGTCTGTCTGTCTGTCTGTCTCTCTCTGTCTGTCTCTCTGTCTGTCTGTCTGTCTGTCTGTCCATCTCATTCGTACATCCGTCCATCAATCGTTCTATCTATCTATCTATCTATCTATCTATCTATCTATCTATCTATCTATCTATCTATCTATCTATCTATCTATCTATCTATCTATCTATCTATCATTCGTCCATCCGTCCATCAATCGTTCTATCGCTACATCGCTCTATCTCTCTCGGTTTGCTGTCAGGTGTGTTTCCTGTTGGCGATCAATGTGATGGGTCAGCGGATGGATTTCTACTCCATGCTGCACGGTTTGGCTCTGGCTGTGGTGATGTTCAGACGCAGGAGGAAAGCCATCGCTGAGATCTGGCCCAAATACTGCTGCTTCCTGGCCTGCATGATCACCTTCCAGTACTTCATCTGCATTGGAATCCCACCGGCTGCTTGTAAAGGTGTGTTGCTCTGGGCCTTTTCAAACGTCTTATTTAACCGTCTATTTTAGTCTTAGACTGTTTCCAGCTACTACACTATATAAGAGCCCTGCAGCATTCTGGGATTAATCACAGATTCCCATTCAGTTTGATACTGATGCAGCATCTCAGGGCTGCAAAATACTCTTAAGGATTATGACAAGTGATAAAAAAATTAATTAAACCTAAAATATTGACTTCTAAAGCCACTGTGTGACCTCTATTTACAGCTTCTGTCAGGAGCAATAATGAAACGTCTTTGAATTGTTTATAGGGGCATTTGAGGTTCATCTGCAAATATTGATATGCAGTTAATAAGATGAATTGTTCGGAATATCATGTATTTAATTTGATAAAATATTATTGATCGACAGCCCTAATTGTTGCTCAATATTATATTTATTTACTTTAATTACAATTCCACTTAGCCTCTCCCTAGTAATAATATCTTTACAAAGTTTTTTTTTTTTTTTAATGTTTGCATTTTCTAAATTTTAATTTAAAAGCAGCTTGTTTTTGAGGTTTGTAACACTTCATAAAACACAATCTTAGTGACCATCACAATGAAATGTTTAATTCCATTCAGTGTAGCAAACCATTACTGCTGTCCAATCGATGTGTAAACTTCTGTGATACCATAACACCTGTATGCATGAATGAATTTTATCATTTTTTCAGTGATCTAGAATGTACTGAACTTCTGTTTCTAGATTATCCCTGGAGGTCCATGATGAATTCTGACGTCATTAAATGGCTTTACCTTCCTGATTTCCACACTCAGCCCAACTCCATGTTCCTCGTCTGTGAGTTCTACCTCAGAAATATTCAGCATTAATGCTTATACTGTATGTGTTGCTATCTAACATTAGAGTTAACATGTGAACATGAAACAGCGGTCAAACTAAATCAATCCTCTTAGACTTGCAGGGTCAGACTTTTGACCATCAGCATAAGATCTGGTCCATTTCAGTCCAGGTTATTCTGACCCACATGCAAACTAATTGACCACATGTCTATTTTTCAATGTGACGTTTAGGGAGCAGGTAAATATGAAATTGATGACACCGCAATAACAGATCACCATGAATCACAGTGTTTGTGAAATGAATGCATGAAATTACTTGTACTGCCTCAGTCAATACATGATAGATTAATTTTATTTGATTAGATTTTACTATTTTAGTTTATGCCTCTAAAAGTATTAAATAAAGTATTTTTTCTCCTAGTTTATTAAATTAACACTATTTTGTTTTACATTGCTTTATCCTAGTTCTATCTTATTTTCAAAATACTAAAAAAAATTACTTGCACTGCCAATAAATTATTTTATGAGATTTGATTTGATAACACCGAAGAACTTGTTTATGTCTGTCTAAAAGTAATAAATTGTCCTTTTATGAATGATGTGAAACCATCCAATCCTTTTTTTGTACTCTATATGTATCAGATGGTGTGTAACTGCCATCAGCGGTCAGTAGACATGCACAGTTACCATCAGCCTCTTTGTCCTCCATATTGACCCTTACATTCGTGTCCTCTGTCCTTGTGTTCTTCTGATGCAGATGACTTCATGCTGCTGCTGTGTGCGTCGCTGCAGAGGCAGGTGTTTGAAGATGAAAACAAAGCTGCCGTTCGTCTGATGGCGGGAGATAACGTGGAGATCTGCCGAGACCTGGACGCGGCATCCTTCAGCGTTCACAACCCCGTACCGGACTTCATTCACTGCAGGTACACAACTCATCGTTAACTTACAGGCTCATGCTTGAAGGGATAGTTCACCCCCCCAAAAAAACTCTGTCATTAATTTCTCACCCTCATATCGTTCCAAACCCGTGAGACCCTCGTTCATCTTCGGAACACAAATTAAGATATTTTTGATGAATTTCCGAGAGCTCTCTGACCCTCCATAGACAGCAAGGGTCCTACCACGATTACGGTCTACAAATGTAGTAAGGACATTGTTAAAATAATCCATGCGACATCATGGGTTCTATGAGAATACTTGTATGTGCAAAGAAAACAAAAATAGAGGGAGTACTGGAGAGTATCCACTGAACGCAAACAGCGTATGCTATTCTGTGTCAGCAGCATCATGCGTATGTGTTATTAATGAATACACAAATAAACAAGAAAAATATATATATGTATTAGTGCTGGGCAACAATTACCATGGTTAACCGTTATTAATCGCACGAATTTCTGCACAAAATTCAATAATGAATTCAAACGTAGTGTATTGTGCACTTTTTTAATCTAAAAGTACTATATGAACAAAAATGCAATAACATTTGGTTTTAAAACACTTTAAACAAATAAGGTGCTTTTGTTACAGCAGTATTCCTTTTACATAGTAGCAGTTAAAAAAAATGTATTGTAAATCTTCACATATAATATTAATGTAATCAAATTAAACATAAAACCAAAGCTATTTGCCACTGCCAGGGCATTAAAGTTTTTATAGAAAATATTTTATAGTTTGTTATAGAAAAACAGTCTTTGTCCATATATAGTCCAGAGCCTCGATCATAACATTATAACAGGCAGCTTCTGAGTAGAGACCTGCACGATCGCGGTACCCGTGGCACCCAATGCAACAGAGTGCGGTGCGGGACAACACTTGAAGGGCGAGTGTGAATGAGGGTGTACTCACACAAGGCAATTTTAACCGTGCCCAAGCGCTTTTGACCCCCAAAGCCCGGTTCATTTGACTAGTGCGATCTCTCCCCGCGCTCGGGCACGGTTCGTTTAGCCGGTCCTGGCTCGGTTTGAAGAGTTGGGTCAGAGCACGGATCAGTTATATATAGAGCAGTAAGTGTGAGTGTTAACCTCGCCGGAGAGCAGTTTTTTACAGATATTTTTTAGACACTTCTTATGAAATATTGTCTTTGCATGTTGCTGTCAGTGTGACTGTCGGTGTTTTCTGCTGACTGAGGTTGAGGAGCAGTTTATTCAGGTCTTTGAATGTCAGTCACTCTACTGTACGTGATCCTCTTTCACCCTCACTTTCCAAGAATTTCCATGGATCATATTACAGAAAGAAGGGAAAAATCCATAAGGCACCATCACATGCTCCCTTTCTCTCTCTGTCTGAGCTCTAACCCAATAAGTAGCTTTTAAGTATGGACTGATCTTTTTTCTACAAGGTGATTGATTTTAGGGGAGGAAGCTGCTGCTTGTTGTGGTCCATCAATGCAGGTCCATATCACAACATCTCAGCTTTTCATCAGAGCTCTTAGTACAGGTCTGTGGCTAAACACAACGTCCAGCGTCTGCAAACAGGCTGTGAAGCCAGGAGGACGTACTTTAACCTTTGAGTGGCGCGTCTAAAGTGCATTTCAAAGCATGTGTGAGCTTTTAGCGTGCAAGAAAATGAGCAGCGCGTCCATATGCATGTGTCAGGATGTCTGACACTATATAGAAAATGAAGCATAACATTTAAATAAATTATGGCTGCCTCCCGTTTGCATACTAACACTGTGCACTTAAAATCAAGTGTGTCAAGTTAACTTATTACATTATTTTATTCATTATGTTTAAATTATTTTATTTCTGTTTTATTTTCAACCATAATGTAGTTTTGCAGCCAACTATTTATTTCATGTGCTCTATATTTGTCACATAATCATCATATAAAATAATGTTTTAGTAAAAGTGAATGAACAGTGTACTTTTTTACTGTTAAAATACTTTTTAATTAATCCAAATTGTTTATTATGTTTGACATTTTTTATTTTAGTTCAAATTTATTTTCAACCATAATGCAGATAATTACTTGGTCTGCTAGTCAGCACATTATCTTAGTATTATTTATATATAAAATTGCTCTACATTTTTATTTGCTCTAAATTTGTCGTGTAATTATGCTATGAAATAATATTTTAGTACCAGTAAATGAACCAGGTGAACTTTTTATTTTTCCTCTGCTGGTTTAATAACGCACCACAACATTTTATTGTGTTTTATATTATTTTTATATTTTGGCTGTCCCAGTTTAATAGTAACGTATTAACGTGGCACCGTTACGGTGGGTTCTGTTTGACCCTATGATCCACCCGTAGTTCAAGCTAGGGTTGCCAGACCCGCGGTTTTCCATCACCAAACATCATTTCTACTGCGCCTCCCATCCAATAATTGCAAAGAGCTTTGTGCTTTGTTACAGTTAATAAGAAGCAAAGCTTCAGCCTTCAAATCTTGATCATTTTATTACAAAATTCAAACAATAAAAGCCATTTTGGCGCTCTTTACAGCGGTGTGACAGATCACTGACGCAGATTCAGTTCAAGCGGCAGCACGGCACACCAGACTCTTCCACTTTAATACAAGTTATATTGTAAAATAAACAGGAATGAACATCAGAAGGTATGTTGAAAGATAAAGTACAACTTACTGAAATATATCACATCTCATGTAATCGATCAATCAGCATTTCAACCCAAGGAAAGATGTCATTAAAACAGCATGTTACTGAAAGTTGCTTTGTTTTACCTCAGGAAAGTTATCCAGTGATCACTGCTCACAGTTAGTTAATTATATATATATATATATAAAAAAACTGTTAATTATATATGTATGTTTGAATAAATGTCTTGATGACCTGTTTTTTTATGAAAACTAAATTATGGGCAAATGAGTTGTATGGAATAGTTTTTATCTGTGTGATTATTATCTTAAAATAAACATAATTTAATATAATGGTTTTGTTGATAAATTTAACATCTAATATTATGCACAAAATGAGAGGGCTTCCTATAGTTAACAGGGAGAGATATTTGTTTTCTTAAGAAAACCAAACTATAGATATCGGTATCGGCAGATATCATTCAGAATAATCAGCTATCGGTATCGGCTGAGAAATGTATTATAAGCACATCCCTAGTTTGGATGGATAACCCACCCTACATCACACTCCCACTCACACAACATGCCATGCACTGCACTTTAACACAGTTCAACTGGACTACACACACACACACACACACACACTGCACTAACACATCTGCTATCACTGGACACCATACAAGCACATCCACGACATTGCATATGTATAATCTGTTGCACCTTTGCACAACTATCTGCTGCTCAACCAATCTGCTGTTAATGTATAATCTGTTGCACCTTCACATATTACTATGTATAGATGTGTACATAATGCAGACGTGTACATACGGTGTATAATGTGTATTGGTAACTAAGTATGTCTTTATAGTACACTGTGTGTACTGAGTATATGTATGTGTATTTTGCACATTGTCTTCTGTACAGTCTGTAAATACGTACTGTCCATATGTAGATTTTGTCTGGAGCACGCTCGTAAGAATTTCACTCACCAAGGAACTTGTGCTGTGGACATGTGACAATAAAAGTGATTTGATTTGATGTGATAATTTAAACAAACGTCTCATGTTAATGTTATTTCCTTCTCTCAGGTCGTACCTGGACATGCTGAAGGTGATCATGTTTAGTTACCTGTTCTGGTTCGTCCTGACCATCATCTTCATCACGGGCACGACTCGGATCAGCGTCTTCTGCATGGGTTACCTGGTGGCGTGTTTTTACTTCCTGCTCTTTGGTGGCGATCTCTTGCTCAAGCCAATCAAGAAGATCCTCCGTTACTGGGATTTCCTCATAGCTTACAATGTCTTCGTCATCACAATGAAGAACGTGTTTGCTGTGAGTGTCTTATACCTTAAAGAAATGCCTTTTCAGTTTTCAGACAATTGTGCCAACATCATTGCATTGATGATTTAAATGTATTTATTTATTTGCAGAGAAATAAAAAAGAACATCTCAAAATATTTATTAATTTTATTTTTTATTTTACAGTACAGTTAATTTTACACTTTATTTGACAGTATATATTCTCCATTTAGTGTTTAATTACCATGAAGTTTTAAGAATTATAAAGTTTGGTATTAGTGAATAAAATAGCTTATTTATATTATTATTTTGTTAAAAGATAAATCATGATAGTTAATAGTTACACAATAAATCATATATATATATATATATATATATATATGATAGGTATAGGATTTAGATATAGGATTTATTGTGTAACTATTTAGATTAGATGTATTATTTTAGTCAGTTGAGGTGGTTAATAAATGCAAAACAGAAAAAATGAATAAAGCAAAAATGTCAAGATGAGTAACATGCATTCAGAATTGTATATACAGTATATATATATGCATTAATGTTTTTCACAGATCTTGGCATGTGGTTATATCAAGCATTTGGTGAAGAATAGCTGCTGGTTGGTTCAGCTGCTCAGTCTTGCCTGCACCATTAAAGAATACAAAGCTCTAGAAGGTAAAGAACGTTGCTTTTGGCCAACATTCTGGTTTATAATCCTTGTTGTTATATACATTAAACACTTATTGAGAGCTGTCTACAAAAGCATTATAGTTTCAAAAGAAGGCAGCCTATTTGTGTGCTTTCAAAGACGCCATAGCATCTGTATTTCACAAAACAATGTTGTTGTCAACAAACAAATATACTTCAATATAAATAATAATTATAAAACGTTAACTTAATTGCATGTGATTTATTTTAGCCAATATTTGTGTGCACATGGTATGTTTTTATGCATATTTGCTCAGTAACATGCAACTTCAACTTATAACTTTTGGTTGGAAAGCAATGTTGCATTATTCAAACCTCTAATGGCTTTATATATGATCCGTGTGTCCTCAGGCGAGTCTTTAGGTGGATGTGAGGTGCCGAGGGACGAGGCCGGGATCATTTGGGACAGTATCTGCTTTACGTTCCTCCTGCTGCAGAGACGTGTCTTCATGAGCTACTACTTCCTACATGTGGTCGCAGACATCCGCGCCGGACAGATCCTCGCATCTCGGTACCATGTGTTTATATAAGTTTACATACAAGTGTGGTCGATTTATTTTGAATGTAAGGTTTGAGGGATAATTTTAGATTTGCAGTTTGGAGAACATTTATATGGAAACATATTTCTGCCCACTATTTTTTTTTATCTTGCTTTTTTATTCTGACTTTTCTTAATTCTCAGTTTATATCTCACAATTCAGACTTTTCCTCATAATCCTGAGAAGAAAAAAAAATCTGAATTTAGAGATGAATTGCAATTGTGAGGAAAAAGGTCAGAGTTGTGAAATGTTCTCCCAGAATTGTGAGAAAAAAGTCATAATTGTGCAATGTAAATTGTTACAAGATATAAACTTGCAATTGTGAGAAAACACAGCAGCATTCTGAGATATAAACTAAAAGTTCTTAGAAGAGAATTGTGATTTATAAACAGAATTCTCTGAAAAAGTAAGTAATGTGAGATGTAAGCTCAGAACTCTAAGAAAAAAAAGGATTGTGAGATGTAAAGTCTGAATGCAGCGGCACGACTGGTCTTCCCTCGTCACACCTCTCTTTATCTCCCTGCTGCTGGTTACGACTCACATCAAGTTCAAGACTCCGATGCTTGAATATAGAACAGCCACAGGCTCAGGCTCACTTCCACTCCCGAGTAAAAAAATCATATAATTAAAATATATTTATTTCAAACTTAGTATAGTTCAAATCCATTAGTATATTTACTGACATATAACTCGAGACTTACTGATATACAAATGATAATTGAACACATTACTTGTGCACAATGCACTTTTCTTAATATTAAATCTAAAATGTGTTTAAATGCCACTTTTATTAGGATTGTATGATCTTTGAATAATATCATACTTTAAATGCAAAATATTTAAAGTGTACCTGAAATATACTTGCTATAGTTCCCCTTTAGCACAATAAAATATACTAAGTATATCTTTAATTGCACTTCAGCACTACTTCTGCACAAATAAAGTGCATTAACTACAAAATTAGTTGTTTAGTATACTAAAAGTACAATTGCAGGACATTTTATTAAGTACATAAATATAAAAATGTATTTGTAATATACTTAGCATGAAATAAATGTATTTCAAATACATTTAAGTATATTTATTTTTCACTAGGGTCACTATTACGAATCTACATTCCCTCCAGAAGTCTGAGATCCACTAGTGAGCGACAGACATCACAGAGAGGCACAAAATCACTTTCCAGGACATTCTCGTTTACCGTTCCTGGCTGGTGGAATTATATTCCAACCTCCATCCGAATGATGACTCCCTGAATTTTCAAGCGAAAGCTAAAAACTCACGTCTTTCATCTCTATTTGACTTCATCCTAATAAAAATAAATAATAATAATCATCTTTTTCTCTTTTCTTTAAACTTTCTCTGTATAGCTTGTGCAATGCTTGAAACTTTTTACGAGCACTTCCTCTGTATATTTGCCTCTTTAAGATGAATCACTTGATGCATTCTCCAATTGTAAGTCGCTGGATAAATGTAAATGTAAATTCTGAGAAAAAGCTTGTGTATTCTGCGTATAGGGAGGATCGGCTCTGGGATTATGAGTTTATGAAACACATGAGAATGAAATTAAATTATTCCAGTTTTAAATGTGCATCTGATTACAGATAGCCTGGGATTACACACGATTTGAGAACCAGTTCGAACGAAGAATAATTAGCTTTTTGGGTTAAAATAATTTCTTAATATGAAATTCGAATGGTATGACAATAATTAGCGATTAGACTGTACAGAAATCGAAATCTACACACTAATACACACTACTTACATGTAGTCATGTAATGCTGATATTGTTAACATTAATCATTTGAGAACACAGTGTAACAATAATTATAATTTGCACGGTTTGATGTGATATGAGCTAACCAATCGTTAGATTCTCTTTTCCTCGGTTGGTCAGAACAAACATGGCAGACTTGTTACTTACTTGTTCAGATGACAATATACGATGAAAATACTTATTTGGGTCATATAGACGTAGGCTAGAATCTGTGATTCTGTACAGTATCCACACCGGTGCGGTGACTCACAGCAACACATTCACTTCAGAACATTACCGGAGCACAACGTAATGAAAATAATTCCACAAGTAACTGCAATGGCAGGTTTCAATCAGAGATGGCGACAAAGAGGCAAAACTTGCAGCTTTAAGTATTCTCCATCTGTCTGTCTGTCAGAGGGGCAGAGTTGTTTCAGGCCAGCATTGTGAAGGCCGTGAGAGCTCGTCTGGAGGAGGAGAAGAGATCCATGGAGCAACTGAAGAGACAGTGAGAAACATCCTTTCATTCGTGTGCCATGATCTTTGTGTTTGTGTTTGACTTCATGATTCGCATGTAATAGTCCATAGTAGATCTCAGCAGTTACTCAAGTCATCATTTCTAATCTAAAACAACCCCTCTAGAAACCTTAGCTCATGTTATGTAGTTATGTAGAAACTTGCCTACTAGCATTAAAAACCTTGA
Source organism: Gymnocypris eckloni scoliostomus (assembly GCA_027564155.1). Classification (NCBI taxonomy): domain Eukaryota; kingdom Metazoa; phylum Chordata; class Actinopteri; order Cypriniformes; family Cyprinidae; genus Gymnocypris; species Gymnocypris eckloni. The sequence goes on from CM050422.1 coordinate 2,763,678, forward strand.
GTCAGTAAGATTTACTTTTTGTTAATGTCATTTAATGAAATTCAGCTTTAATCACAGCAGTAAATTACGTATATTTTACAATATGTTTATATTTATTTTAAATTGCATGAATATTTCAGTGTTTTTTACTGTATTTATGATTGATCAATAGCAAATTAAGCAAAATCTTAATAACCCCAAACTTTTAAAAAGTGCATATTACTAAAAATGTACATGTTATTTGAGTTTATTATTATTAAATGTGCCGTGTATGATTTCTCACACTACTATGAATGCATTCATTTAGGATGGACCGTATTAAGACGCGTCAGCAGAAGTTCAAGAGAGGAAAGGAGAAGATGCTCAGCATGGTTCAGGAGTCTGGAGACGAGCAGAAACTCATCCAACCTGACAACAACGGCGACGATGATGATGGTACGATGTAGATCACGACAGTAAGATCAAATAGTGTCCTTTCACAGGAACATCACCAACAGAACGGTAAAAAGTCAAGTTTAGCACTCTTATATAAGCATTCTGTATGTATTTAGCTGTATATTATTCACATTCTCCGTTAAGCAACCAGGAAAAGGTTTCATTTCCAGTTTCTCCGTCACTTCTGACATGCATTCATTAACGTTCTAACATTTCATTTGCAGAGAAAAAGAAAAACAAGGTGCAAAAAAAGCAGTGGTGGAGGCCTTGGGTTGACCATGCGTCCAGTAGGTTCCTCACATCTTCCTCTGATCTCGCTGATCCTTGTGTCCTTGACCAGAAGTCAGAGGATTCCCATACTGCACCTGTGCTCCGTCAGACCTCACACCCTCCAGACCGTAGACTTTTCTACATCTATTTAAGGCTGTCTGCCTAACGATTGTTCATAGTGTTAACTACCAGTGGTAGATATTTTAAAGCAGTAGTTTCATCAGGAATCACTTTCTCCTTGATCTTTTGAAGTGTAAAACTAAATTATGACGTTATATAAACGTATTCTAACACTTATAGGTGTACATATGACATTAATTTGGTGCCTTAAATAGATCTATACAGCAGCTGGAGGAAAAGTTGAATGTCTGGATGGTTCTGGTTTGTTGTCATGTGACTGTATGAGCAGGTGGACGGAGCCGGACGGTAGAGAATCACTCTGCTTTATTAAAATCCACCAGACACTCTGTTGAGGAAAAGAGAGAGATTTCCATCATCTCCATATAATAATGAATCAGCTTCAGCTGCCTTGGTGTTATAAGAGTATTTCATCCATAAAGGAAATCTCTTCAAGGAGTTATTTAGCTAAATGTTCATGGCGCTCTTTTTTTGCGCGGTGAATGTCAATGTTTTTTCTATATTCTTTTAATTAATTTGTAATTTAATTGATATTTTTATTTATAGAAGATGCATTAAATTGATCAAACTGTAAAGTGTGACTAAAGACATTTATAATATTACAAAAGATTTCTATTTCAAATAAATGCCATTCTTTTGAACTTTCTATTTAATAAAAATCCTGAAAAAAATTATCACTTTTCACAAAAATGTGAACCATAAATAAAATAATTAAATATATTAAAAAATAAAAGGTTTTAAATTATTCCACAGTATTACTGTATTAGTTTTTACTGAATTTTTGTTCAAATAAATGAAGTCTTAGTAAGCAAAAGTATTAAAACTATTGTACAAAGCCTGAACATTTGAACAGAGAATGATACAGTGTAGAATACAAAGTTCAAGTTCAGAATACAAAGAAACATATTTTGTTCAGTAAACTAGGGAACAAAAATCAAATGTCACAGTGTGTCAAAGAGCCAGCACTTCTTCTAGTGATTTCCATTTGGGAAAAAGGTATTTTGAGTCACAAGAGGTTTATTAAATGTTCATTTTTGGGTGAAATAACTTTATAAACCAGAAGTTTAAGGTCTCTCTCTTTATCTCCTCTTCAAGAAACAAAGTGCTCAACAGAAAACCATCAAAAAGCAAAAGAAATACCCTCAAACTCATGTGTTGGTGCTCTATGGTGTGTGATATGAGTGAGATGGTATGTACTTTGTCATCTTTGATGAGCTGATCTCAGATATCAGCGTGATAGTGAAGCACATGAGATGTGATTGAACTATAAACATCAGTACTTGTTTTCTATAGTGATTAGAATACAGACTATTGAGGAAAACCTACACAAACATACTATGGTGGTACCATGGTACATGATTGAATATGATTGCCATATTCAAATACTATGGTATGTACATGTACTGCAAAGAATACCATAGTATTTACTATCATGATCCTGTCCAAAAATCCATGGTATTACTGCGGTACCATGTCTGAAACCATGATATCACCATTGTAGTGTTTTTAAAGTGAGACACTAATCACTATAGAAAATAGTCTTTTGGAGATATTTAGGGTTTTGTTAATCTGAGGCTCTCAAATAAAGTGTTGAAATGTTTTCCCAGCATCCTCCCTGTCCTCCCCATCCATTGCGGCTCTTCTGTTCAAGGACACAAGGCAGTTTCCTTATTCCAAATCCTGTTTTGCCATGCGATTGTGAAACTGCAGACACAGAGGTGTTTCTGTGCTGTGAGATGACTGAATAACCCAACCAGAGATACGAGTGTAGTTCTTCAGTTATTTTGTTGATTTATTATATTGATAATATGCTGTTTTATTGAAGTAGCATAACAAATATAAAACATACATTTTATACAAAGTCTAAAATGAGATGTGCAAGATTTTATTGTTTTTTATGGGACTGCTTATCTGTTATGCCTTATAAACTAAAGCTAAAGTTTGTCTACGGTTTTCAGATTTAGAGATTCAGGTAAGTTCGGTCAAGAGATTCATTTGTATTTTCTGTTACGTCATGTATGGATGTGCAAAACTTCATTATTTTAAATTGATTAGTCAATAACAAACTTGTACTATGTCTGTTATGTTATATGAATGATCAAAAGCTCCTGTTTGCCAATGTTGCGTTTTTTTTGTTTGGTTTTGATTGTTTTTGCTCCTCCGTTTCTCTCTCAGTGGTGAGAAGTGGGATTATTACCTGTTTGAAACTGACAGTGAAGAGGAGGAGGAAGAGGAGGAGAAAAAAGATGAAGAACCACCCAAAAGATCAGCCTTCCTGGTGAGTGAACCGCTGCTGGTCTGCAGAAGAAAACAGATTCACCTTCTGTGGAGTCAAACTTACATTTAATCTTCTCAGCTGGCATATGTGTGTTGTGTTTTGCATCGTTTTTGATCCATCAGACTTTTATGGCTCATTTAGTGTGACACCTCAGTGTTATCAGAGGTTCAAACTGAGCAAAATATGCTGCTTGGTGCAGATACTGATACTTATATGAACAAAAAGTATATCATTCTGATAGCTTGTAATGTAAATCAGTGGAATATTTGTAACAGTATAGTAGATACTTATGTAAATGTGTGTGTGTGTGAGGGGGGGGTGTGTGTGTGTGGGTGTGGGTGTGGGTGGGTGTGTGTGGGTGTGGGTGGGTGTGTGTGTGTGTGTGTGTGGGTGTGTGTGGGTGCGTGTGCGTGGGTGCGGGTGCAGGTGTGTGTGTGTGTGTGTGTGCGTGTGTGTGGGTGTGTGTGTGTGTGTGTGTGTGTGGGTGCGTACGTGCGTGCGGGGGCGGGTGTGTGTGCGTGTGCGTGTGTGCGTGTGGGATGGATGGATGGATGGATATTTAATGATATTTAAATGCTTAGTTTTATTTTATGGTCAATGCAGTACAATCATGATTGAGAGATGAACAAATAAACATTCCTCAGAAGCACCGGTGTTTTTTCCAGAGCATCTGTTTAGTGACAAACTTGTGATGAATTGTTCATGTGTTGTATTGTCTAGTGTTGTAACTGTTTGAAGGGCTGATGCTGTGACTTTCTCCTGGTTTTTCTCCTCTCAGCGAGCGATCAGAAAGTTTGCTTCGGCCCTCGTGGCTTTACCCAGATCAGTCATTAAACTGCCCAAAACTGTTCTGCAGTATTTAATCAGGGCGGCCAAGGTACCACCGCAGGGAACATGTCATCTCTGTTTGTTGATGGTGTTTGATTGTAAGATTTCCATTCCATGTTGTTCCAGTTATGATATTTGTAACAATGTGAAATATTGAAATATAACTCCTTTGAGGATGCATGGAATGGAAATGATTTTAGGGTGTTGTCCATTGTTTCATGTGGTGTTTATGGGAAGGTACTTTTATTTTATCCAAGTCATTGTCTCTTTTTTGTTTATGTACCTTAAAGGTTTTTATTTGCTACTAAATGATGTGCTTTGCTCCACTGCATTTGAGAAATAACCACGAACAACATCAAACCCTTTTACACCAAGCATTCACGATCATTCAGATATCAGTGGAGCAAAACACATTTACTGTCTTTCTGGTAACCTGGATTCAAACAACTCGTTCAATCCAACGAAGGAATAAAAACATGTCAATACACATGTATATATGAGTTCAAAATGCAAATGGATTTCAAAGCTTTGGAGAATTTGAATGGAAAACAGTTGTTTGTATTCAGTGTGGGTATTCTGTGGTGGATGTGCTTGTTTATCCAGTGTCAAATTCACTTTTCAGGGGTTAAAACACAAGTTCTTGGTCTAAATGATGCATGTAATGAATGTATGTATGTTGTGGGCAAAGTTGAATCATAAGTGAAATTTCATCTGGCTTCCTGAAATGGCTGAACATGTGTTGACGTCCTAGTGCAACACTATATAAACATAGCATTAATAGATGCATTCATATTGATGTTCTGTAGTTTGTGTATCACACCTGGATCGCTGACTCTAAAGCAGCCCTGAAAGAAAGAGGAAAAGGGAGACGTCATTTCTGGAAGCGATATAGACGTAGAAAAGAGAAGAAAGAAGGTATGGCCATCTTTATCATCTGAAAATGATTGAAACTTGTTTCCACTACCAATAAAAAAGGTAATTGTGACAATTCAATTATTCAGAATTGTTTGACATACAGTCTAAGCAGAATTGCGTACTGTCAGATAAACTCAATATGCAAGATATAAACGAGTAATTCAGAGAATACAATTCAGTACTGTGAGAATAAAGTTGTGAATAATGAGATAAGTCATAATTGCCTTTTTTATTATTTAAACGAAAAAAAGAGAGATATAAACTAATAATGAGAGATGTACATTTGGAATAAAAAAAGGCACATTTCTGAGTTAATCTGACATTTTTCTCAAAAATGTGATTTCATATTTCTCAATTCTGAGTTTATATCTTGTACTTGTGATTTCTTCAGAATTTGTCAGAAATAAAGTTATGAGAAGCTGTAATTACATTTTATTTTTCCATGGTGGAAACAAAAAAATAGTCAGAATTCCGAGTTATTTTTCTTTTATTTATTTATTTCACAAAAAGTGACAGTATACATTAATCACCCTTCAAGAGTGTAAATGTACCCAAATTACCCCAAAGGCAAGATTTCATTAGTCTCTTTGCCAGATGATATTTGCACACACACCACACACACCTGAACACACACCCGGGCAGTGCACACACACAGCAGTGAACACACACACCGTGAACACACACCGAGCAGTGCACACACACACACCGTGAACACACACCCGGAGCAGTGCACACACACAGCAGTGCACACACACACACCGTGAACACACACCCGGAGCAGTGCACACACACACACACACCGTGAACACACACCCGGAGCAGTGCACACACACAGCAGTGAACACACACACCCTGAACACACACCCGGAGCAGTGCACACACACAGCAGTGAACACACACACACGTGACACACACAGCAGTGCACACACACACCGTGAACACACACCCGGAGCAGTGCACACACACAGTAGTGAACACACACACCCTGAACACACACCCGGAGCAGTGCACACACACAGCAGTGAACACACACACCTAGTGAACACACACAGTGAACACACAGCAGTGAACACATGCTGCGGTGCCTGGGGAGCAGTTCGGTGCCTTGGTCAAGGGCACCTCAGTTGTGGTATTGAAGGTGGAGAGAGCGCTGTTTATTCACTCCCCCCACCGGCAATCCCTGCCGACCCGAGACTCGAACCCGCAACCTTTCTATTACGAGTCCAACCTTCTAACCATTAGGCCACAACTTCCCACAATTATTAGGCCAGAAACAAGAAACAAAGAGAATTGTGAGATAAAAAGTCACAATAGCTACATAGAAATAGACTTCAGAAGAAATTGAACTGAAAACTGGTCATATTGATCTCATGGATAAGCAACTTCCTGTGTGTAGGTCATGTGGCGATAGAGATCGGTGAAGAAGATCGTCAGAGTTCAGAGGAAGACAAAACGAACGGACCAGGTGTGTTCATGGAGCGCATTCATTTCCTGTTCATAAACCTTCAGACAAACCAAACTAACCTTTCCACTTCCTGTAGACAACATCATCAAGAGGGTCTTCAACATCATCAAGTTCACCTGGGTGCTGTTCCTGACCACCGTTGAGAGCATCACCAAGTGGCTGAACTCCGTCTGCAGAGAATACATCGACATCTCCACCGTTCTGCGCATCGAGCGCTGCATGCTGACCAGAGAAGTCAAGAAGGTTCTGCTTATAGAAATATGTTTACATTTAATAATGGCAAATTATTGCAAAAAATACAATTTTAAGTTCAATAATTGAATGTTTAACAATGAAATGAATCAGTTTAGCTGATGTTGGTCTAGAACCGATCCGCTGTTTTGATTGTCCCGCAGGGAAACGTGCCATCCCGCGAGAGCATCCATGTGTACTACCAGAAGCAGATGAAGCTGAACGGATCTCTTGAATCTGGACTGGACCGGATCAGTGAGGAGGACTCGTACTCAAACAGAGAGCGCCGCAGACGAGCCGGACACAGCCTGGATTCCTTCGCTTCCAGAGACAGCATCTCCAGGTCTTATTATTCATAGAGTCTAGAAATTATATTTCTACATTCTAAAAATTATTGGAAAAAAATGATTAATATTTTTTGCACTATGGCATCATTTTCATGACATTTGACATTCATGACAGTTAAAGTTATTTTCTCAGGAAAAAATTTGAGAATCAGGAGAATTTTGTTCAGAATTTTTCTTGTCATCGTTTTCATTGCATTATATTTCCGCTCATGTCCATCTGTCCGTCCATCAGCGCATACACCGAAGCCACCATGCTGTTTTCCCGTCAGTCCACCTTAGACGACTTGGACGACCTGCCTCAGAATATTCCCAAAACCAGCGAACGCTCTCGTCCCAAACTGCGCAAAATGTACGGTTTGGACATGTCCAACTCCTCTGCGGACAGCGGAAGCAGCGTCATGTCCAGGTGCTGGACTCATCTTCATCACATCTTCATCCTCACCCTCCACACTCCCTTTGTTTTGATTTCAACATTACATTTAAAAATAATAATTAAACTGGTTTACTATGATGAATGATCAACCGAAAATAAAATGCTAAATGACTCAAATAAAAATCTAAATAGATAAATAAATGTATTTATTTATTTTAAATATAACAAAATTATAATAATATATATTTTTGTTGTTGTTATAAACAATAACAATTGCTTTATTGTTATTATTATTATTAATAATAACTATCATTATCTTTTACAAATATAATCTGGTGGGACTCCAAAAAGCACCCAACATTTATTTTTTACTTAACAATATTTTAATTATTATTATTAATAATGATAATATATGATTTTAATATATAATAATAATTACATTTTTTATTACAATACAAATAAATGTTTTTTATTTGTTATTAATGTTATTATTAATATAAAACAATACATTATTTTAATAATAAAATATATATGATGCATATGTTTTTATTATTGTAGAATAATAAACATTATTGGTTCTACATAATGGACATTTTTGATGTATCAGATCAGCTTCTAGAAATGAATACAATCCTAAAAAATTATATTTCAGTAGTAAATATGCAAATGTTTACAAAGTAAATATTTTCTAAATAGATTAGAATAGACTAAATACATTTTCTGAATGTAAATAGTTTTTCTATTTTTCTATTTTTGTATAGAGCATTGCCAGTAATTGTGTTATTCAAAGCCAATATTCAATGTCAATATCTTAAGATGTTATACTGTTCACAGATTGATATGTTTACAGTGATTGTAATATTGTTTTGAACTCATCAGTGTTGTTTTTGTGGTTTTGCTTCCAGTGAAGTTACTCAGTGCGTCACACTGTTCTCTCGGCAAGGAACCAACGACACTATAGACGAGATCGAGGATGGTGGTGCAGGTGAAGAGGAGGAAACCACAGAGACTGCCGAGGACAAGCCTGAGAGAGCTGATCATGAGGAAGTGAAAGAGGAAGCACCGAATGAGCTGGAAGAGGAAGTGACAGGTGAGCTGGAAGAGGAAGTGAAAGAGGAAGCACCGAATGAGCTGGAAGAGGAAGTGACAGGTGAGCTGGAAGAGGAAGTGACACAGGAAGTGACCGATGAGCTGGAAGAGGAAGTGACACAGGAAGTGCCCGATGAGCTGGAAGAGGAAGTGACACCGGAGGTGACAGATGAGCTGGAAGAGGAAGTGACAGGTGAGCTGGAAGAGGAAGTGACACAGGAAGTGACAGATGAGCTGGAAGAGAAGTGACACAGGAAGTGACAGGTGAGCTGGAAGAGGAAGTGACACAGGAGTGACAGATGAGCTCGAAGAGAAAGTGACACAGGAAGTGACAGATAAGCTGGAAGAGGAAGTGACACAAGGAGTGCCAGATGAGCTGGCAAAGGAAGTGACACAGGAAGTGACAGGTGAGCTGGCAGAGGAAGTCACACAGGAAGTGACAGGTGAGCTGGCAGAGGAAGTCACACAGGAAGTGACAGATGAGCTGAAAGAGGACGTCCAGTGGGATTTGGTGGATCCAGAGGAAGCTGTTGAAGATGTTCAGATTCCTCAGCTGGATTGTGAGGAGCATCAGAAGGAAGAGCTGTGCGTTACTGAAGATGAGGAGGGTGAACAGCCGATCCGACAGGATGAAGGTGAATCATCAGGACCGGAGAACATGCAGAGGGACGTGATCAGCGGGCATCTGTTCACCCCGGACACAGACGCCCCCAACACCTCTGACGCTGACGTGCCGCCCAGCTACAGCAAAGCCGTGAGCTTCGACCGTCTGTCTGTGAGCTCAGACGAAAGTGACAGTGACAAACGTCTGATGCTGATGACGCCCGACAGCAGATCCGATCTGGACGACCCTCTGCTGCCCTCCGTGACCACCGATCTGACCGCCAGCGAACTGCTGCTCAACAAGTGAGTTCATTCACATAGAGCTTGTGTTGATTACATTACAGCGTATTCAGAGGACTCGTGATGCCAGTGTGGTAAACATACCAATAATGACACATCTTCTGCAAACCAGTGTTATTTTACTATTAATATTTGGAATTAGCTTTTATTTTTATATTTTCAGACATTGTTTTTTTGTAATTTCGTTTTTTATTAGTTTAAAATATTTCCAAATAGTTAAATGGATAGTAATTTTATTATTTGCGTTTGTCAATTTCATTCGTTTTTGTTTTAAATATATTTTTACAGTAAATAGTTGTAATTTTTGTTTATTTTAGTTTTATCTCAGTTAGTAATTTATGAGCTTTTGTTATTTGTTTTTTAATAATTAAAAATAATTGGCATTTATTTTTTAAGCCTTAAATTTCAATTTTATTTCACTTAGTAATTTGATGTGCTTTTGTCATTTTTAGTTTTTGTTTCTATAAATATTTCTAAATGGTTGCCATTTATTTTTATTTAAATTTTAGTTTTATCTCAGTTACTAATTTGATGTGTTTTTGTCATTTTATTAGTTTTGTTTAAAATATTTCTAAGTAGTTGCCATTTAGATTCAGTTGTATTTATTTTAGTTATATTAAAATGTGCTTTTGTTGTTTTTTTTTTTAAAGATGTATCTGTAAAGTTGTATTTTTTTTATTTAAGCTTTAGTTTTAGTTTATATCAGTAATTTTATGATAAGCTTTTGTCATTTGTATTAGTTTTTGTTTTTAAAGATATTTCAAATTAGTTGCGATTTAATTTTAGTTAAGCTTTAGATTTAGTTTTCGGTTAGTAATTTTATAATGTGCTTTTGTCATTTTTAGATTAGTTTTCATTTAATAGTTCTAAGATATTTATCTTTATACCTTTAATATTTGCAATTTATTATTTTAATATATTTATTTCAGCTTTATTATTTAACAAAAATGTTTCAGTAATTTTAGCTTCAGTTTTAGTTTTAGTTAACAATAACTACGTTGCTAATATTCAAATATTGCTGGTGCTCTTGTCTGGAGCACAATAGAAATGTGAATTGTAGGTAAGAGACTGCCTGTAATGTGATCTGTGTTGTGCTGTTATCCAGAATGTTCTATGACGAGGAGCTGGAGAACTCGGAGCGGTTCTATAAGTTGCAGCCGCTCGGGCTCCAGCTGTGTTACGCTCTCTATAACCTGCTGGTGGCGCACTCTGAGATGGTCTGTTTCCTGGTCATCATCCTCAACCACATGATCTCGGCTTCCATGGTGACGCTGGTGCTGCCCATCCTCATCTTCCTGTGGGCGATGCTCTCCGTTCCTCGGCCCAGCAAGCGTTTCTGGATGACGGCCATCGTGTACACGGAGGTCAGGGCTTGTTTTCTGTCAATGCTGTAGAAATTAATTCTGGAGGCACAGATTCTGTGAAGACCCAGTTACATATTCAAGTTATGGACCCTCAGACCATCCAAGATGTAGATGAGTTTGTTTCTTCATCCGATTTGGAGAAATGTAGCTTTCACTTGCGTTCACCAATGGATGCTCTGCTCGGACTCAAACGAGAGTCCAAACAGCTGATAATAACATCACAATGATCCACAAGTTATCCACATTACTCCAGTCCATCAGTTAAAGACTTGTGAAGCCAAAAGCTGTGTGTTCAAATTCACCAATGCATTTTTAACTTTAAACAGTTGAATCCTTTATTCATAATACTCAAAAAGTCACCTTGTCTGAATCACAAATTGTGTAATGATAATTTCTCCAAGATTTTTGGTTACTATAAATATATGTATAAATCATTTGTAAATGTTTTTCTCTCCAGATCACCATCGTGTACTTTCTTCCAGTTCAGTTTTTCCCATTTATTAAAACAAAAGCACAGTCAACAAAGGATCGCATCTAGTCCATTTGACAAGTGCTTTTTTGTCATAATTTAGGTATTTCCATAACATATATTCACAATTTGATCGAAAACATTATTTCAAGCATAAATTTTTTTTTATCCAGCTGACAAAAATACATTCTAAGTATAATATAAATACATTCTAAATATATTCTTAGTTAAAAAATTATTTCTAAAAATCTAGTTCATTTAAATGTTTTAAAACATTTTTATTTCTTAGTTATATTAAAATGTAGTTGTTTCTTTTTGGGAAGGTTACATTTGAATATTTGAATGTTCTCTGAACATTCCGAAACATGTAATGACTTGTGAAATATGTTAGATGAATGTCCAACTAAAACATTTCTGAAAAATAATGTAAATCATTTTGTGTTTTAAAGAATAATATTAAAAATCAGATAGCTTTGAACAAATGCTCTGATAGAGTTACTCGAGGAACGTTGTTGTGAACCTGAACTTGAAAATGTTCCCATATGGAAAGATACATGCAGAACACATCGAAATTAAAAACCTAAACATAAGTATATTTTGTCATTATATTTAAATACTGTATGTTTGCATATTTATTGGAGCTTTAAGATTTGCACACTAGTGGCTTTTACATTTCAAAATCTTGTTCAGAATAAATAACATCTGCTGGTTTTCTGCTTCAGTTTTGAGAGGTTTAGCAGATAAGAGGAAAGAGTAGAGCCAATATTCAGCTGGAAACATAATTCACCAGATATTAAGAAATCTAAACGAAGCCACTAGACTGTTGAGAGCTTTGAAAACCATAAAATGGATTTTAAAATCAATTCCTAGCGTTTGAGGTTTCTCTCCTCTCCAGGTTTCAGATTATTTCAGAAAATCAAACACAAGTAAAGAGCTTCAGCATGACATTGCTCTTTTCACCAGGATACCTAGTATTATCTGCAGAATCCAATCTGAAAATGATACATTGTGTAATCATACAATTTTGCACTGACACATCTTTGGCAATAAGGAATATTTAGTATACAGAAGTAAATCAAGTCCATTTAAATTCTTAAAAGGTTTAACTGTTCAAAAACGAGTGTGTTTGGGAAAAATAATTATAGTTATTAAATGTTCCTTACTGTGAAAGATTAATCAGAGCACGATATAGTTAAAGCAAAGACAAAAATACTCAAATTTAATAATTAAAACTATAAAAAATAATACAAAATATATACCATTTATAAATATTGTAAAATATTCCTAAATATAATAATAATTCTTATATTTATATTATATTATTTGTAATTTACATTATGAATAAAAACAGTTAGAACATTTATACATCTGTCTGTTCTAAGTTTTGACAAAGTTTTTGTGATATTACTAGTACCCTATTTAACAAAGTGGGAAGTTTGATTTGATGAAATAATAAACAATGCTTGCAAAGATTTGTGTGATTTTAAAACGCAACCCAACAAGTCTTCAGAAAGTGTTGTTTGTTAAATATTACATGAGCATTTCAGATTTATTTAAAAGAGTTTGTAATTATTTTGCAGCTCTGCAGAATCCACTTCAAAGCCCTGATTTTGTGTTTTTTTTTATTATCGTTTCATTTATTTTATTGCTTACTGTAATGGTATTTCCATTTTTGTCCTGTTTCCAAAAGTGCCATTTATTTACTTTACAACTTTGATTAAACGGGCAATAAATGTGTCTGGGATGAATCACAGTTTTCCTTTTCCAATCCTGCGATACCTTAAAGTTTTTTCTCTCTCTCTCTCTCTCTCTCTCTCTCTCTCTCTCTCTCTCTCTCTCTCTCTCTCTCTCGCTCTCTCTCTCGCTCTCTCTCTCTCTCTCTCTCGCTCTCCTCTCGCTCGCTCCTCTCTCTCCCTCTCTCTCTCTCTCTCTCTCTCTCTCTCTCTCTCTCTCTCTCTCTGCTCTCTCTGCTCTCGCTCCGCTCTCGCTCGCTCGCCTCGCTCTCTCTCTCTCTCTCTCTCTCGCTCGCCTCGCCTCGCTCGCTCGCTCTCGCTCCTCGCTCTCCTGCTCTCGCTCTCTCTCTCTCTCTCTCTCTCGCTCTCTCTCTCCTCTCTCTCTCTCGCTCAGTGTCACGGTCTCTGGGATGAAGACGACCCTAAAGCGTCCCATAAGGATGAGTGTCTTCATCGGGACGATTCTGTGGACGAGGGGAAGATGGCGGTGGTGATTCCACCTGAGGAAGAGAAGAAGAGTTCTCCAGCGTACTCGCTCAAGTCTGTGAACCTCGGCATGTCCGTGGACTCGTCCCAGGTGCACGTGCAAATACTTTACCCTGAGCATCGGCCTCACATGCGGCGGCAGAGCACTAGTGGATCTCGCCTGTCCCACCGCTCATCTGTGCGCTCCAAACGCGGTGAGGAGTCTTGACCCAAACATCGTTTCATCTCAAATTCACATGCATAGACAAACTCATGCTTGGTTTTACTGGCACTGTTTTCATCTTGATCTAGCTACTGGACAAGCATCTTCATTTTAGACAACTAGTGAAATGAAGAGTTTTTTCTTGGCTGTTTATAATTAAGCATTACTATGAGTTTAACTGTGGTGACGTTTGGTTGCTGGTTGGTTTCACAGGCAGCACAAGCACACGGAACAGCATTCGTAGAGAAAGCAGCACCGTAGAGCCGGAAGTACCGCAGAAGAGCCGCAAAGAAATTATTATGGAGAAGATCCGAGAGCAGCTCATCAAAGCAAAGGTTTATGTGATCAAAAAGTAAGTGCATTTGGGAAAATAGATGTTATTGTTAGAATAAATAAATAAATAAATAACACATTTTATATATTAAAAAATCTACAAATAATACAAATAAAAACGAATTATAATATTTATAAATGATATATAAAAATAATTTATGTGAAAGACAACACAGATTTTTAAATACAAATATTTAATATGGTGCTAGTATTGTTAACATTTTAATACATTTTGATTAATTTGATTAATTCATTTGATTAGACATGCTTTTGCAGTATTAAAACAGAATTAAAAAAAAAAAATGGAAACCATGGATTAAAAAAAAACTAATTTCATAGCGCCCTACACTGTAATTGATCCAGTCAATTTGCATAATGGATCAATTCAAGTCATTTTTCTCTCATTGAACAGATTATGTAAGTAAAATAGGTTATGAATGCCATCTTTCGGATGAGACGTTAAACCGAGGTCCTGACTCTCTGTGGTCATTAAAAATCCCAGGGCACTTCTCGTAAAGAGTAGGGGTGTAACCCCGGTGTCCTGGCCAAATTCCCCCCACTGGCCCTTGTCAATCAGGGCCTCCTAATAATCCCATCCTCCACCTGTAGCTGGTGTGTGGTGAGCGATACACTTGATTGTCTCTATGACTCTCTCCTCTCCACCTGTAGCTGGTGGTGAGCCCATACACTTGATTGGGTCTATGACTCTCTCTCCTCTCCACCTGTAGCTGGTGTGTGGTGAGCGACACTTGATTGTCTCTATGACTCTCTCTCCTCTCCACCTGTAGCTGGTGTGTGGTGAGACACTTGATTGGGTCTATGACTCTCTCTCCTCCACCTGTAGCTGGTGTGTGGTGAGCATACACTTGATTGAGTCTATGACTCTCTCTCCTCCACCTGTAGCTGGTGTGTGTGTGAGCGCACACACTTGATTGGCTCTATGACTCTCTCTCTCCACCTGTAGCTGGTGTGTGGTGAGCGACACACTTGATTGGGTCTATGACTCTCTCCTCCACCTGTAGCTGGTGTGATGTGAGTGCATACACTTGATTGGGTCTATGACTCTCTCTCCTCCACCTGTAGCTGGTGTGTGGTGAGCGATGCACACTTGATTGTCTGTATGACTCTCTCCTCTCCACCTGTAGCTGGTCTGTGGTGAGCGCACTGGCGCCGTTGTCCTGTGGCAGCCGTCACATCATCCAAGTGGATGCTGCACACTGGTGGTGGTTGAGGAGAGACCCCCCACATGATTGTGAAGTGCTTGTGGTGTACAGCAATACACAATAAAGCATTTATTCATTCATTCATTCATTTATTCATGCATGCATGAATTCATTCATTCATTTCATGCTGAGTGTTTTGGCTGATTGATGCACTCACTTTTATTCTTTATCCTATTTTTAATAAATTGTATTAGCCTGTCTCTTCATTCTCTGTCTATCTTCTCTCTTCAGATTGGTTGAGTTCTATCAGCCCATCCGTCAGTTCTTCTATAACCTGATCCATCCCGAGTACAACGCCGTGACGGACGTTTACGTCTTCATGTTTCTAGCAGACACTGTTGATTTCATCGTTATTGTCTTTGGCTTCTCGGCATTTGGGGTAAATTTGAAAGTATTTGGAATTATAAAAAGTTTAATAAAATTGTACAGATTATGCATGCCAGTAGACTGCTAGGTTTCAGATCAGATCTGCCTTTTTCTCTTCTAAACTGACTCTTAAAATGAACTGTCCTCGACTGTGTGTTGATGTGTGTTTCGTCTGGCTCACAGAAACATCAGGGAGGTGCTGATATCACATCCTCACTGTCAGAAGACCAAGTTCCCGGGCCGTTCCTCGTCATGGTGCTCATCCAGTTCGGCACGATGGTGGTGGATCGTGCCCTGTACCTCCGCAAGACAGTGATGGGAAAAGTGATTTTCCAGGTCATCCTGGTGTTCGGCATCCATTTCTGGATGTTTTTCATCCTACCAGGAATCACAGAGAGGTAAAAGGATGCAGAATTTCTATTTGAATCAAAATCATTCATTCAGGACCATTTTGACTTTACATTACATTATATGTTCATTAATCCTTTATATGTTTGATAGATTAAAATACATTATTTTGCTTATTATAAACAAAAAATGTATTTTCATCAACAAAATGGCACTTTAGTGAGAGTAAAATGGACTCAAATTAAATTAAGGCCTTGTGATTTCCACAATATGAATCCATTCAAATTGCAGAATTAAAGTATAATAACTACATAAAGTATAATATATATATATAATAAAGCAGAAAGTCATGGAATTTTACAAAAATAAAGATTATTGTTATTTTCACTACATTTACAAAGAAAGGTTACATTGTTAATGTTTTGTGCCTTAGTTTAATAAATGCATTAAAGTAATTCAAACTGAATGATGAAAGCTGGATTTAATAGGTTCCTAAAAATGTAATTTTCGTTAAACTTAAAGTTTCATGATTTCAATTCAATTATACATTCTCTTTGTTTACTAAAAATGTATTTAAGCATTAAAAGGGAATCCAGAAAAAAGTTAAACTGAAAAATAAATACAGTAATATGACAGAAAAAACATTCTGTGAGAACAAATGATGCAGAGATGTCTTCCATAGACCCTGTTGGGTAAAACATGCCCTCGATGTCCTAACATGTGTTTTATCTCGCAGGCGCTTCAGTCAGAACACTATCGCTCAGCTGTGGTACTTTGTGAAATGTATTTACTTCGGTCTGTCAGCGTATCAGATCCGCTGTGGATATCCCACTCGCATCCTGGGAAACTTCCTCACCAAGAGCTACAACTACGCCAACCTCTTCCTCTTCCAGGGGTGAGAAACACGTTCAACAGCAGGTTTTAGGGTGATGTTGCATGACATTTAGTGTTTGTTATTGTGGAATGAAAGAAATAGCAACCAGTGCCCATAATTAAAGGGTTAGTTCACCCAAAAATGAAAATTCTGTCATTAATTATTCGCCCTCATGTCGTTCAAAACCCGTAAGCCCTCCGTTCATCTTTGTAACACAAATTAAGATATTTTTGATTAAATCTGAGAGCTCTCTGACCCTCCGTAGACAGCAAGGATATTACCACAATCAACACACAGAAACGTAGCAAGGACATCAGTAAAATAGTCCATGTGACATCAGGGGTTCAACCGTAAGTTTACGAAGCTTTGTCTTTGAATCAGCGTTGTTTACGTTCAGTAGAAAGCATGCGCATGCTGAACGTTAACAACACTGATTACGTTGATTACGTTCTGGGGTACTCTCTAAAATGACGGAAGACGGTAACTCGGGGAGAAGAATTGCTGAATAAATTGTTATTTTAGTTTTCTTTGCCCACAAAAAGTATTCTCATAGCATCGTAAAATTATAGTTAAACCCCTGAGCTCAAATGGACTATTTTACCGATGTCCTTGCTGCGTTTCTGTGTGTTGATCGTGGTAATATCCTTGCTGTCTACGGAGGGTCAGAGAGCTCTCAGATTTCATCAGAAATATCTTAATTTGTGTTACGAAGATGAACTGAGGTCTTACGGGTTTGGAAGGACACGAGGGCGAGTAATTAATGACAGAATTTCATTTTTGGGTGAACTATCGGTTGACCACTAATTTTTGAAAGTAAAAGGAAGTTAAAGCAACCCAGTTATTTTCTATATAATGGATCCACCTGCTTGTGTGTCCCAGGTTCCGTCTGATCCCGTTCCTGACGGAGTTGCGGGCGGTGATGGACTGGGTTTGGACGGACACGACGCTCAGCTTGTCCAGCTGGATCTGTGTGGAGGACATCTACGCTCACATCTTCGTCCTCAAATGCTGGAGGGAGTCCGAGAAGGTAAGAGAGTGAGAAATAAGACTAGACCGACATAAGGCAGCATCCTAAGCATCTGTGTGTGTGTCGTGTGGCAGCGTTACCCTCAGCCGCGCGGACAGAAGAAGAAGAAGGTTGTGAAGTATGGAATGGGTGGCATGATCGTGATGCTCCTGATCTGCATCGTTTGGTTCCCGCTGCTCTTCATGTCTCTGATCAAATCTGTGGCCGGAGTGGTCAACACTCCGCTGGACGTGTCCGTCACGCTCACGCTGGGAGGACTTCAGGTGCTGCTCATCTGCATGCTTTCAGTAAAAACCAAGATACATTGCATTGCTATCTATTCTCTCTGGTGTTTCTCCTAAAAAGACTTTTGCAGAAATCTAAATATACACAAATGAGTCATCCAGTAAAATTATAAATCTATAAAATGAATACAGAAACATTTCAGATCACTTGATGAGACATTTTTGTGTTCATAGTGAGTTGTTGTTATTTTAGTATTATTCATATACTGTTACAGTGCTTATTAATATTTTAAATAAGCTTGTATTTTTTTGTTATCAGTTTTCATTTTACTTTGTTTGTTTTAGTCATTTTATTATGTGTTTTGTCATTTTTATTAGTTATTGATTTCATATATTTTGATTTTAGTCATTTTATATTGTCAGTTTTATTACTTATTACTTGTTTTTTTCTATTTATTATTTTAATTTGATTGTATCCATTATTATAATATATTATTTATTTTTATAATTTTTGTTTAGTAATTATGTCAGTTTTATTAGGTTTTTTGCAGTGTTTTCTATTTATCTTTAATATTTTATTTCAGTTTTAGTTATTTTAGTACAGTAACTTAAATGTATTTATTTCATTTAATTTTATATAATATTTATATTTCATATTATATTTCATCCTAGCCTAAGGTACACCTGTGCAATAATCATGCTGTCTAATTAGCATCTTGATATACCACACCTGTGAGGTGGATGGATTATCTCGTTCACTAACACAGATTTAGACAGATTTGTGAACAATATTTGAGAGAAATAGGCCTTTTGTGTTCATAGAAAAAGTCTTCGATCTTTGAGTTCAGCTCATGAAAAATGGGGGCAAAAAAAAGTGCTGCGTTTATAATTTTGGTCAGTGTATATAAATGTCTCCATTCGTTCAGTACTGTCTAACGGATATTTTTGTCTATAGTATGGGAAGCGTTCAAATCTCAAGTTGCCTACCATTTGATAATTAACATGGCTCTCTTATTTCTGTTCTTGTTTGTTTTATTGTTTTCAGCCAATCTTCACGATGAGCGCCCAGCAGAACCATCTAAAACACGTGTCTTCTGCAGAGTTTGCCAAGTTTGGAAAAAAATACCGCACTGATGCAGTAAGGGACTAAGCGTCTGTTCAAATCACAGCAGCTCCTTTGTACTTTGATATGAACACGTTTTCTACTAATTTACCGATATAGAAATGATTTCATATGTTTTTTTTATTGGTCTTATGAAGTATTCTAATTTGTTGAGATTGTGAATTGGTGGGTTTTTGTTAAATGTGAGCCAAAATCATCACAATTAAAAGAACCAAAGACTTAAACTACTTCAGCCTGTGTGCATTGAATTTATTTAATACACGAGTTTCACAATTTGAGCTGAATTACTGAAATAAATGAACTTTTCCACAACATTCTAATTTATTGAGATGCACCTGTAATGTATATATGTCTGATACCAATGCTGATGCAACAAGCTAATATTGTCTGATGATGATAAACTGTGCATTCTGGACTGTTTCTAAACAGAGCTAAAGATGCGTGTGTCTCCTACAGAATGCCATGCTGTTCCTGGAGTCTTATACTAATGAGGATTTGACAATAGCCAAACTAGAAGGAAGTTCCAACTCTCTCTGGACCATCAGCCCCCCGAGCAAGCAAAACCTCATTAAAATGCTCAATAACACAGACGAGAAGTTTCCTCTCACCTTCACCTGGTCCATACAGAGGTACTGTAGAGTTCAACATCACACAGCACACAGTTACATTGAGCACTTGAAGAACCTGGTCTGCTGGTGGCGAATGGGTAAAATACAAATCAAATACTGTCCAGATTTCATCCTGAGATCCAAACATTTTATGATGTTTTACTAGACAACATATTTATCATATTACAATTCCCTGTTTTACTCATCCTCAGTCCATACAAAATGTGAGTGACTTTTTTTCTTCAGTAGAACAGGATTTGTTCCTGAAACCATACGCCTTGGCAGGGCACCCTAAGAGAAAGCTGTGCCACCCCAGAATTATCAACAAAATAAAATATAAATGTAAGCATTGCTTCATGTGCGGTGACAGCGTAATGTAAAATAATCACAAGAAAACACGGCTTTCAGTAAACTGTGTCAAGTTACCAAGTTCATATATAAATCTTTGGTATTTTAATTTTTTTTTTTTTTTTTTTTACAGCAGTAAATTGAAAATATTTTTTTTCACAAAAGTTCCTTGCTGTATTATACATCTGCATTTGTAATTGAATTGTTGTTGTATGCTCTAATAGACATTGAGCTGCAAAATAATAATTTTTGTTACAGTGTTATTCGTCTTATGAGTGTTCACTGAGCAGGAAAGTCATCCGTGTATTTCAGTTGTGTGTAAGCATTTAAGAAAACTGGAATGAAAGACAAATTTATGCTGGCTTGTCTTTAAGTCTTGTTTAAAAAACGTAAATAGTTTTATGTTCCAGGTTAGTCAGATGTTCTGGGTGGTTGCTAGGCTCTTGCGATGCAGTTGCTGAGGTGTTGCTAGAGTACAGTGATAGTTGATAGTGTGTTCTGAGTGATTACAGAATTATATAAATGATATACTGTTTACAATAAGCAGCTATTCGTGCGAACACGGGACACAGTTTGAGGGTAATATCACGTAATATCCGAGTGAGCGCAGAGCCATAATCTCTGTAAATGAGAGAACAAGCCCGCTGCAAGCCGAGAGATTCGTGCTGTGGTCTCTCGTATTAGTGCACTCTCGACGTTTGCCATTGAAATAATGCCCAAAATGAGAATAAAGTTTTAAAAGCAGCTTATTGGTTAAAATGAACGGAGACGATCTTGTGTTTTTCTGTGCCAGCGCCTTTGCCAAGGACCACAACTAAAAATCTTCTCTACTGTCCCCTACAGATGGCCTGAGGATGAGTAAAATAACAGCAAATTCTCCATTTTTTGGTGAACTATCCTTTCTATACAAATATATCATTATATATAGAATAATTTTGTGAAAGTGCGGTTAAAGGAATTTACAAAAATAATAAATTTGATGTGACCCAGGCATGTTTCATACAATCATCACCCTGGTATCAGCTCATGAGAATTTGTTCTGTATTTAAAGACACTGACATGATTATGTGCCGCTCTGGTCAGAGACTGAGGTTTTCATTCATCAATTAACTGAATTCATTTCTGTTTGGTTTCATTTGCTGCATTTAGGGACCTCAATTTAGGTGCCAAAGCTGAAATTGCAATAGGGAAACACTTTATTGACCTGGACAAAATTACGAGAACGAAACTAAAAAATCTACTGAATGGAACTGGGCACGAAGAAGTGTGAGTTTAAGCTTCAAACACAGACTTATTTTTCTTTACTTTTTACCACTAAAAAAGACATTGGCCTGAATGATAATTTGTAATGGTGTTTTTTATTAAGGACCATCAAAAACATTTTTCCAAGATACATTAGAGCACCGAGTGACTCCAATGCCAAGCCGATTAAGCAGCTTTACCCCGGTAATACTCCAGCTTTCCACCATTTGGTGCATTGCTATGCATTTGTACAGCTGTCAACATGCCTGTTTCTCTTCACTCTTCTGTGTGCTCCCTAAGATGAAAAATACATGAACATCACGCTGTCCTTACATAAATCCAGCAAAGATAGCACAGCAGGCGTCCAGGAGTGGTGGATCGTGAATCAGACAGAAGCAGGGCCGTTAGCTATGGGGACAGCCAGGACTGCAGATGAATCCGGTCTGGAGCTCTACATCATCAGTGACCAAGTCAGTCCACCCAGTCTGGGCTTTCTGGCTGGTTATGGGTGAGTGACGTGAAACATTACAGTCTGAACTTACTTTTCTGTCCTTCCTAAAGGGACAAAACTGTGCGTCCAATCAGAACATTGTTGAGGTGTCATAGTTAAGTGGATTTTTGACCAATGAGAGTCGGCTATGGGTGGGGCTTCTCAATAGAGAAACCACACAACTGATATGCTTCTACAACTAAAACTCACAGGACTAACATTAAGAAGATATATTGAGTGTAGTCTGTTTAAGAAGTTAAGTTAAATTCAATAAAGTGATGGACCAAAATTTACATAGAATATATTTTTATGATGCACTGCTGGTCAAAAGTTTGGGATTGCTTAGAATTTTATTTCTGAAAGAAATTACTGCATTTATTCTGCAAAGACACATTACATTGACAGTAAAGACACTTATAGTGTTATAAAACTTAAAAAAAAGTGATTTTGAACTTTCTATTCATCAAGGAGTCCTGAAATAAATTACAGTTTTCACACAAATATGAAGCAGCACAACTGTTTTCAATATTGATAATATCAGTAAATCAGTATATTAGAATGATTTCTGAAGATCATGTGACACCGGAGACTGGATAAATGATGCTGAACATTTTTTATATTTCACAATTTTGCTGTTTTTACCGTTTTTATTATGAAATAAATGCAGCCTTGGTGAGTGTAACATTTAAAACCAATATCTCTTAACTTTTGGACTGTAGTGTACTGTATATTTAAATAATACATTTTTGAATAATCTTGACTAGGCATTAGTTCAACAATTAAACAATATTGACTGATATGATGGATAAGAAATTGCTAATAATTGTAGCGATATGTTTGGAAACCTGAAAATAAAAGGTAATTGCGGCTTTCTATTTCACAATTTTGGACTGTTTTTTTAAGAAAGAAAAAAAGGTCAGAATTTGTGCGATATAAACTCAGAATTGTGACGTTTTTCTCACAATTCCAAATTTAAATCTCAGAATTCTGATTTAAGATACATTTCACACAAAAATCTAAATCCAGTCGTCGAGACTCACTTTCCACTGTGTGAGTTTCTTTCTTCTGCTAAATACAAAAAAGAAAAACGATTTAGTTTCAAGAATGTTGGAACGTGGAAGTGAATGGCTACCGTCAACTATTTGGCATCCAACATTCTTCAAAATATCATCTTTTGTATTTAGCAGAATAAATAAGCTCTCACAGGTTTGGTACAAGTGAGTAAATAATGACTGAGTTTTTCAGTTTAGGGTGAACTATCCCTTTAACATCTCGCTATTCTCAGAACTGACAGGAAAAGTCAGATTTGTGCCATATAAATGTCACATTGTTCGAAAATGTCTTTTTCTTTAATTCCATGGTGGGCTTCCATTGATATCTGTTATGATGTGCATCCCATCCGAACCGAATAAAAATGATTTGATCAGTCTGTAAGGAACATAATTCAAATGTAAGAATTGATAATGCTGAGTTGATCGTGTGCACAGGATCATGGGTCTGTACATGTCAGTGGTTCTGGTTATCGGGAAGTTCGTGCGCGAGTTCTTCAGCGGGATCTCACACACCATCATGTTCGAAGAGCTGCCCAACGTGAACCGGATCCTCAAGCTCTGCACCGACATCTTCCTGGTCCGAGAGACGGGAGAACTAGACCTGGAGGAAGACCTGTACGCCAAACTCATCTTCCTCTACCGCTCTCCAGAAACCATGATCAAGTGGACCAGAGAGAAGAGTGAGTGAGTGAAGATGAGGACGCTGAGCTTCGGAGGAACCGTAAACTAACCACGAGAAGCACAAAAGAGGGAATGGTGTGCACGGTTGGATTGAACCGGAGAAGCGTTGTTCTTCATGTGCACTGGCTAGTGTTTTTAAGGGCTTGATAAGTGAACTTTAGGGCTTCCAGGCATGCGCCAATTTAACACGACCTTCACCTTTGAGAATGCATGCGACGTGATGGACGCCTTCTACAGACTTTGGGCTTGATTTTAAACGTCTCTCTCTGAATTCTGAAGGCGAGAAGCGAAGCCCTGTGAATTACGTGACAATCTCTATTTGCCTTATTTCATTTGTACAATCATCTAGACGCATCATTATCATCCACCACCTTTCTCAGGAATACATCAGATCATTTCACCACGACGGGATATCGACCGTTTTTCTCATGTATGACAAAGTGTGAAGCATACGCAACAGTAATAACTTCACTCCTTGGGGACTTTAAGGACCTCATCTGTCATTTATGAACACAGATTTGAAATGTGAAAAGGACGTTTAGTGTTTGATACAGCTTGAAGTATGACTTTTCATAACTAATGGGAGATCACATTACAATTAATGATTTATCGGTTTCAGCAACTCGGATTTTTATTATTATTATTATTATTTAAGAGCCTTATTCATGAAATAGAAAGAATTTGAATGTGTTTCTGTGTACATTTCTTCATATATCTACATGTTTACGTTGACATTTGTTCAGAAGGAATTTTGAATGTTTATGATTACATTTGTTTGCAAATTCAAATGATTTTATGAATGATTTACATGGAAATAGTTCAGAACGAATTTTTGAATGATATGTTTCTATGTACATTACTTCATAAATCAAAATTATTTTATGTATGATTTATTCAAAGCACATTTTGTTTCTGTTTCCGTTTCTTCGTCAATCTAATTAATTTCATGAATGATGTGCACAGTTATTGTTCAGAATGAATTTTGAACAAATTTCTTCGTAAATCCAAATTATTTTATGAATGATTTACACAAATGTGTTCAGAACAAATGTGACCCTCTCTGTGAAATCCAGACTAAAGTCTCAAAATATAATAATGAGATAACAAGCATCAAAGTTTGATTTCTACCATTAATTTCAATCTTTGACATGACCTTATTCAGTCAATATTACAGATATAAGGGTTACATTTTCACAGCATTTTCTATAACATATGAAGCATGATTTTTGTAGAAAATCACAATAAGATGACTTTAGCTGGGTTTTCACAGAGGGTCACACATTTTGAACGCATTTCTGTGTATATTTATTTTTCATAAATCCAAATGATTTTCTGAATTATTTACGTGTAAATTGTTCCGAATTATTTTTGAATGTTTCTTTATAAACAGTCTTTTTAAGAATTATTCACACAGAAATTGGATTTCAAAAATGCATTTTGAATGTTTCTGTCTATAATGATCGATATGCATTTCTGTATACATTTTTTCATAAATCCAATTTATTTTATGGATGATTTACACAGACATTTGTTTAGAACCAATTGTAAATGTGTTTCTGTGTATATTTCTTCATAAATCCATACATAGAAATTGATTCTGAATGAATTTCTGTGTTTCTGTGTAATTTATTTCATAAATCCAAATTATTTGATCAATTATTTACACAGAAATGTATTCAGAGTGAGTTTGAATCGGTTTATTTAATCATAAATCCAAGTTATTTTATGAATGATTCACACAGAAATTGTTTGCAATTAATTTGAATGTGTTTCTTCATAAATCCAAATAATTTTCCGAATGATTTAAAGATAAATGTATTCAGAATTATCATGAAATATGAGCAAAATCAATTGTTTGCTGAACCATTTGCACAATGCAACAATAGCGTAAAATGCGTAAAATGTAAAATGAACATTTTAGATTAGTTCTGCTCGTGTTTCATAAATGATTCTTTCGTGGAAACGTGACTTGTGGTGAAAGTGAATAATGAATATTAGTTATTAACAGATAGTCTACGTCCTTGATGGCATGAGAGATCTGCAGATCGTTACAGTAGATTTATTAAACATGCATCACCAGGACTGACTCACATTTGTACTAGTACGTACTTCTCTTCACTTGAGCAATACGACAGCACATGAACTCCATGTTTCCTCCACCTTTAGCAGCCATACTCAGGAAGGAGCTTTCTCACGGATGAACCGCTGGAGTCTTACAGCGGGATCATGTACCGTATATATATGACTCAATGGATCGTGTTGTGCTGATGCTTGAGGAGAACACTGAATACTGGTTTGAGTCCATCTCTGAACTCTGCATGAATGAAAAATACTGTTTGACATGAAACGCTTTCATTACCTTGTGTGTGCAGAACTTTTCCAGCAACATCAAAACTGTAGCCTGATGAGACGGCACATGGGAGTTTATTGATTTCAAATAAAGCACACAATTAAAGGCACTTTTGTTTACTTCTCTGTTCCTGTACTTCTCCATTTATGTACATGATTACACAAATCTATTTTTTGTGAAAGAAATTAATACTGAAAAATAGGTTCTTCCTATTCATTAAAGAAAACGTATCACAGTTTCTACAAAAATATGAATCAGCACGACTGTTTTCATCTCTGATAATCAGAAAAGTTTCTTGAGCAGTAAATCAGCATATTAAAATGATTTCTGAAGATCACGTAACACTGAAGACTGGAGAAATTATGCTGAAAATACAGCTGCGCATCACAGAAATATGTTACATTTTACAATATATTACTATAGAAAATATAACAAAATATTAGTTCACAATATTACTGTTTGTACAGTATTTTTGATCAAATAAATGCAGTTTTAAGAGGCAGCATAAGAGGCTTCTTTCAAAAAGAAAAAACTATAAAAATATTTGTATTTGTATATTTTCCTTTTTTTTAATATTATTATTATAAATACTTTTATTATCATTAATAATAATAATAACATTTTTTTTACATATGTCTATATAGTTTTTGTAATTGTGTACCTCTGTTTTACATTTTCAGTTAAGTTATTAGATCAACTCAAACCATATGAAAATGACAAATTGGACCTTGAGATAAAATCAGTTTGTTTTCTTTCTTTCCATCTATCTTTCTTTATTTCTTTCATTCTTTCTGTTAACCTTTAGGGTCACACTTTATTTTAAGGTCCAATTCTCGTTATTAACAAACCATTGTTTTGGACTTTCTCCTAGTTTTCTGCACATTATTAGTTAGTGCGGTAGTTAAGTTCAGGTATTGTCTGGGATTAGGGATGTAGACTATGGTCATCTAGAATATGTGCTTTAATAAACAGCATATGTTAATATAGTTAATAGAGAGAATCGGTCTCTATACTAAAGTGTTGGCATTTATTTCCGGTCAATCGTTCTGAATTAACTCTTTCCTGGCGTCTCTATAACACGAGTACAATGGTGCTTCTTTCTGTTTGTAGAGAAGTTAATTCATCAGGAATCATAATTCTCTAGTTCAGAAGAAAACACATTCAATGATGTGTAGATTGTGATTTTATTAGGTCATTTTTGCATCTTTATGTCTGTCAGGTTGTATTTTTGGAAACGCTCCACAGCCACATTTACATTTCAACAACACTTACAATAAATTACTGTACATAATAATAATCATATAGAATTTTACAAATGTTCTAACATCATAGACTGTTCACTAACAAAAATAAATCAATTCTGTACACAACTACACATTTCCTTATCAAATTAGAAGAAAACACTTACAAACTGAATTTATCCAACAATATGATCACACACATAGATATAAATATACACATCTCTATGATCACACACATTAAAAATGCCCAGTGTTTATCATTTACAGGCTCAACCAATGGTGTGGGGTTTGGGGGGCGGGGCTATCTAACTGACCAATGGAAGACGAATGTTTGGAACTTGACTGAAAACACTGCAACCAATAGAGTGCTGAAAGGATGACGGATTTTTGTCCTGAGATCAATGAGTTTATCAAACAACTGAAATATGGTCTGTGGTTAAACACAAGATATTTTCACATTTTATTCTACTTCCTTTAATGCATCAGTAGTAGCCAGTGTTACGTAATCAGATTACTGCTTTCCAAATAACTAAAGTAATGCATCACTTTTACATTTACAAGGATCTGCCTAACGTTTGGTTTTCCCCGTTTACTGACAGCTCTCCTGTGCCGTGTTGAGAGAGAATGAGAAGAGACACTTCCTTCAGCCCGAGGCTTATTCATGTCACTTCTGATGTGAAACGGCCTTTACAGTTACCAAGAATATCACTTTTTTACTCCAATATAACAAAAATATCACAAAAAATATCACAAAATATCACTTTTTACTCCAATATAACAAAAATATCACAAAATAATATAACAAAAATATCAATTTTTTACTCAAATATAACAAAAATATCACTTTTTTGTTATTAAAAATAAAAAAACAAGCTCAGCTCAGGTGACAAAAAGTAACACAAGTCGCATTACGCATTACTTTCCATAAAAAGTAACTAAATAACGCAATGAGTTACTTTTTATTGTAATGCGTTACTTTTGAAGTAACTTTCCTCAACACTGGTAATGACTTATTTAACTTGTCTTGAACATCTTGCCTCGGCAACTAGCAGAAATAAAATAAGTTGAATTTATTACTTTTTATTTCAGTTAACTTTTCTTTTTATACATTTGAAATGATTTTAGTTATAAATAGCCCTTTGCCAGACGGTTAAACTCATCTAGTCATTAGTCGCTGTCACCGCTTTCATTGTGTTTATCATCACACTCTTGCAAAGTATTCAGTATAAAACTTTCAGAGAAACTGTTTTTAAGTGTTAAAGCTTCCTTATGGTGATGCTGATATCAGTTCATTTACTGCCAGTGTTTAGCTTTTTACTTCTGGTATTTGTTAGGCTTCAAAATTCATAAAAGTTCATAAAAATTCAACAAAATGTTCAAAATCATACATTTTTGTTGCTCACATCTTATTTTCTAGAATAATTCAAAAGCCGATGGAAAAAAAACCCTGTTGTGTTTTTATCAAATAAACCCTGACTACAAAAATACATCATCACTTCAGCGCTCTATTGCATTTGGTGCAGCTTGTGGCAGAGAAATGTTAAATATGCTAAACTGACGTCCGTGTGTGTAGGGTTTTCTGTGTGTCTGATGAGTAAACGCACAGAAATCTGGACACTCGTACAGGCGGGACAAACAGGAAGAGAATTCCTCAGGAGTGACTCCACTGCACAAAGAGAGGAAACAGTGATCTGCTCGTACACACACACACACACACACACACACACACACACACACACACACACACACACACACACAAACTGAATTTATCCAACAATATGATCACACACATAGATATAAATATACATTGGCCGGTGTCGGGCCGGCGCTGCCCCCTTGAGGGGCAACAGGAGATTTCTTCTTCTTCCCGCCACCTCCACCGGGCACCTTCAGAGAGATGGCCAGCTTGGCATACTGCACAAACACCGAGCAGAAAACAGCTAATGACAATGCCACTGGATGAGATTTCAGTCAGGAGGATCATTGGATTTATCAAAATATAGTAAATGCTTAGTTGATAAGTTGTGTTTCCACTAAGATTATCGGTAACTAAAACCAAAAAAGACAAAAAAACAACCTTTCAATACTTGAAATAAAATAAGCAATAGCCTATAAAAAAATAAGTATATTAAAAACAACTTGGTTGTTATAGATACAAAGGCATTTTTGTACTAGGTTGAAGCACTAAAACTACAAAATGTATTAAAAGAATAAAAGCTAAAACTAAAAGATAAAAACGACATATAAAAAAAAAGAAAATAAAACAAATGAAAAACAAAAATAAAACAATGTAATTACTCAAATTAAGCCGAAAACTAAAAATATATATTATATTATATTTTTTTGTGAAAGTTTCAATTTCAATAAGTGTTCTTGGAAATTTCACAAACAAAATTACAACTTTTCGAAATTTTCGATTATTGTTTTTTAAAGAAATTTGTATTTTTAATCAGCAATGACACATTCAATTGATCAAAACTGACAGAAACATTTATAGTGTTACTTAAGATTTCAAATAAATGCTGTTTTAAATAAAATTTAAAAAGAATTCTGAACATTCTATTTAGCTTTGCCATCACAGCAATAAATGAGATTTAATAAATTATATTAAAATAGAAAAAAAGTCGTTTTAAATTGAAACTGTTTTACATATAAGTTTTACTTCATATAAAGTTAATATAATATGTTTTATGTAATTGAATATAATTGTATATTTCTTTTTGAGCCGATACCGAGTTAACTGACTGCTTCAGTGAGCGTAATGATGTTCTGGTTTGATTTTTCACAGCATGCGTGTGAGGACTGTCGTCTGACACTCACGTCGTTGTCCATGTACTTCAGTAAAGGTGAGTTACAGGCGGGACACCTGGTCCTCGTCCTGCTCGTCATACGCCGCCAGTAACGTCTCCATGGAAACACAGTCCTCGCTCCCACTGAACCCTGGGAGACTGAAGAGCACAGTATGACACTGATCAGAGATCACACTGGCGATCTGAAGGACGATGATGTAACTCGCTCGTACCTGTAACTTTCTCTGACACACTTGTCTGCAGCCACAAAGTCTCCTCGGTGGAGTTGAACCAGCACTTGAGCGATGGTTTTCTGCAATATCAAACATCTGTTCAAACTGATGCAACAACAGAATGCTGAATTCTGTTTATTTGATAAACTACATGAGGTAAAACATCAGTATTTGCACCTTAAAGCAGGTGGGGTAGTTCTCAATGTCCTTGTACATGTTCTTCTCTTTCTGAAGGGACACAGCGGCCTCGTCCAGCCTGAGCACAAGAAACACAACGACAGCCGCTCAAACTGAGTACAGAACACGTTCACTGGTTCAGTGCAGAAACATGTTACTATGATAGAAATTAGTCATATTTTCAACGAGGTGTTTTATATTTTCTGTTTTTTTTCATTTGTTAAACTTTAATTAATACATTTTATGCACCACCTCCCCATTTATTTATGATTTATTTTGTCTACAACTTAAATCAAACAAAAAATTTGAAAAGTGGCAACTAACTGAAATAATAATTTGTTTTTATATTTATATTTTCCAGTTTTATTTCAATACTTAAAGAAGTTTTAGTAATTCTGTTTAGTAATTTAGTACTTCAACTAAAGTACTTGCCTTGGCAACTAAATAAAACAAATAATTTTTATATTTCATTTATTTTATGTTAAGGTTATTTTATTTCAATTATTTTATTTTTTTACGTTTTAGGTAACAACACAGGCATCATGACTCCAGATCACTTGTAATATAGTCCTTAATTCATGTAGCTTTAATTAATTTTATTATGAAGATTTATATTGTGAAGCGGTGTTATTTTTTACTATATTTTCATATTTTCCATTTTCATGTTTTCTGTTAGTTTTAGTAATTATATTGTTTTTTGTCATTTTTATTAGTTTTAAAATGTCTTTTAATTTTAAGCCAATTTTAGGTTTTTATTTAATCTGAATTCTGGTATCATTTATTTAATTTCAATGAATAAATGTTTTTTATATTTGTAGTTTTAGTTAACAACACTGTTGAGAAGTCATCAGGAGAGCTAGTGAAGAAATAAAGGTAAGTCAATTATAATATATACAACCATGTGACTTATTGAACACTAGGGATCATGCATCACATGGATTTTACCACAGTAAAGGTGTTATTACACATGAAATATTACACATGTTAATGCTTAAAGGACACCTCTTCTGTGTTTTCTTTTCCTTTAGTGTGTAACGTAGCTGTTTGTACATGTAAACAATATGCAAAGTTACACAAGGACTGTTGAAAACCCAATTATGGTAAAGAGTGTTACATTTCCGACACACAATCTAATTGGCTGACAGGGGGTCGGTTGACCAATCAGAGAAGACTTGTCTTTTTGGAAGGCGGGGCTTTAGAGAGAGAGGAGTGTTTTAGGCCGAGGTGAAAAGAGCTGCTGCAGCTATATACAGTATGAGAAAAATAATGTGTTTTTGAACATTAAATCATGTTAGATCATCACAATATGGGCAGTTTAATGCTTTAAGACACACCTGCGCAGTCTCACAAGAAGTCTGGAGGCTTTTCCCAGAAGCTCTGCGGCCTGCCTGAGACGATCTTCATTCTGAACACATCATAGGTTATGTATATTTTGGACAAATGGATGATTATTGATGATGAATGATCACGTTTGCATTTCCTCACCTCAAACACAGATGCAGCCTTCTGGTACATGTCCACGGCTTTCTCCATATCAATCGGCTCGATGAGTCTGAAGAAATGGATGGCACTAGTTAACACAACCTTTGCATGCATGTTATAGTTAGTTTACACATACGAAACCACCTCTGAGGGAGTGTTTCGATCGGTTTACTCACCTCCCAGCTCTGTCCAAGGCCATTCCAGCGGTGCCAGACGTCCCGTTCTCCACGTACATGATGCTGGCCTTCTCGATCAGCTGAATGGCCTCGGGCATTTTCTTCATGTCCTGCAGGTGTAGAAGAGTCACTCACACACGTCTCAAACCTACAGGCCATCCATAACAACCACCTT
Organism: Gymnocypris eckloni scoliostomus; assembly: GCA_027564155.1. Classification (NCBI taxonomy): domain Eukaryota; kingdom Metazoa; phylum Chordata; class Actinopteri; order Cypriniformes; family Cyprinidae; genus Gymnocypris; species Gymnocypris eckloni. The sequence continues at coordinate 2,795,745 of CM050422.1, forward strand.
ATCCTCATCAAACCTCACCTTCAGCATCATGCCAGCCTGTTCATACGCTCTGAGAAGAAGAAGAGCATGTTTGATCATGGGTCACATTGTACAGGTGTAGAAGAAAAGCTAATCTGGATTAATTAACTACAGTAATATGATTTTAACTATTAAAAGAAATTAGTTTAGTACATGGATTGTTTGTAAATATAGATTTAGAGTTAGAAATGAGCTTATTGAAACATTAATGCTCACTTACTTTGCTGCGTGGAAGAGTCTGTGAATTTTAATTAAGGAAATATAAGTACCGAATGAGAAAATAAAACCAATTAAAACCAAGCCTCTTCTGCTTATGAAAGCTGCATTTATTTGATCAAAAATACAGTAAACTATGATATAATATTGTGAAATATTATTATAATTTAAATAACTCTTTTCTATATGAATATCTGTTCAAATGTAATTTATTTCTGTGATGCGCAGCTGAATTTTCATCATCATTCTCCAGTCTTCAGTGTCACATGATCTTCAGAAATCATAATAATATACTGATTTACTGCTCAAGACACATTTCTGATTATTATCAATGTTGAAAACAGTCGTGCTACTTCATGTTTTTTATATATTTGATTTAAGCATGATATATTTATTTTTCAGGATTCTTTGATAAATGGAAAGTTCATAAGAACAGTGTTTATTTGAAAAATAAATCTGTGAATGTCTTTACTGCCACTTTTGATCAATTTAATGCCTTGCTGAATACAAGTATTAATTAATAAAAAAAAAAATTGGCGTTCTTGCTGATCCCAAACTTTTTTTTGACGATATTGTACATATATATGGCACATTCTCCCTATAAATGTTACCCAATATTTACTATAATCGACATTAAGGTGAATAAATCTGCAGCATCACAGATACAGTAAACCCCTGTGATGCATGCACGGCTGTACTGCCCAATACTTAACGTTGTGATTATGATTTCTTCTTCTGCAGGAGAAGGATACGCTTTGTTTTCTGTGTGGTACTCGGCCTCCTTCAGGTACGCGTCCTTCGCTTGGTCAAACTGTTTCGCGTTTTTAAAAGCCACGGCTGATATAACACCAAAATGATATACATGCATATGTTACATATACATATGTTATAGTCACAACATTTCACTATATATCATCACCATCAGTGCAAGATGTTACTTAAGGTTTACATCACCTGCTTTTGCCATCTCTGAAGCGGCTTCATCATAATCAGGTTTCCACTTGGTCATGCTGGTCTTCAAGCTGCATAAAGTCACACAGATATCGTACGGCGTTCACTAGTATCCCAACACTTGCGGGAAAAGAAGAGCTTACATGTACTTCAAATCTTAAAAGTCCATTTAAAAAAAATGCATACTTGCAGGTCATTTAATGATAATAAATAAAAGTGTACTTAAAGAGAGACACTTTCAGGACTATATTGCTGAACACACTTAAGTACACTTTTAGTGCACTTTAACTGATTGATTAATTTGGCAACAATGTCAAATCAAATGTTTTATTTTAAAGTATTTTTTTTATTTCAATAATCTTTTGTCATGCTTTAAAGTACACTTATTTTGATGTGTTGAATAAGATACTGAAGCACAATATAAAGAACTTGATAATAATTTGAACTGTAGTGTGTTATTCGATATTACATTTAAACTAAATAGATTTAAGTGTACTAGACTGCAGCTTTATCAGTAATATGTAATTAGAATGTATATTAAATACACAATATTCACGTTTCAATAGAAATTACCATAATGCTTCTCAGTAGATTCTGTAGTACACTTTCAAAATATTATAAAGACTACCGAATTAATTATTATTACATCTTAAGATGCACTTAAGTCCTACTTAAATGGGTCACAACAAAACAGCACTCTTTAAGTTGCATTTAATATCAAGTTAAACTATAATGCATTTTTATTTAATTGTAAATAACATAGTTAAATGTATGAGAACATTCAATTTTAGTTGACACTAAAGTATTTTCCATAATAAATACAATTTTTAAAAGTATGCTAAAGTGTGCTTCTCTTCCACAATGTAACATATATTAGCCTACTAAATATTTCATAATAACGCACAGTTACACATATTATAAGACTGGTTTTTGAACTATAGGTGTTTGAAAATAACATGCAAAGCCACTCTTAGAAAGAACACAGGTGTGTAATTATACTTTAGACTCGAAATCTTCTGTTTACTGAGATGTGTAGCCTGTGACAACTTGCCCCGGTCTCACATGAACATCACTGGATTTCAGGAATGGCCCACATCATCATCAGTACAACGACCACATCAGGACCACTGCAGCCAAGGTAACCTCTAGCACTGCACGCGCGATTACGCAATCAGTCTCGCGGTGGAACATTATAATGAACGCGCATCACAATCACTCAGCATCTCTCTTCATCAGGACATGTTTGCATGAATTATACTCTCTGCATCCGGTTATGAAGCAGAATGAGTGACAGTGTGACCGACAGCGACAGCAGGCCGATCGGAAATCGGTGTTCTGTATGAGAAATGCATTAGCTGTGTTCTGTATGAGAATATGTTTCATATCTCACCATTTCTCGGCTTTGGCGATGTGCTCGTGCGCCTCGTTGATCTTCTGCGCGGCCATGGCTCTGTGTTTCGCGGATGAAGAGGACACAGACTGACCCGCTGTGAGGATGAGGAGGATGAGGATGAGGATTGTCTGTTACGTAGATTATCCTGATTTTCTTCAACAGCTCATCCACGTCACGGGGTTTTTCTACGGGAGCCCGAGTGGGATGTTCAACATCTGCGATTCACACTTGCCTCGTTTTATTATACATTTATTAGATTATAGGTAGAATATATTTATTATTATTATTATTTATTAATTAATTTATAATTTTTTTATGGATTAGAACATTTGTAATTGTATTCAATTTTAATTATTATAGAATATAGATAACATTTTCAGTGTGTTTTAAGATATTTAACTTTATATGATATGATATTATATTATATATTATATTATAATGTGTGTAAAGTAGACCATATGTATTTATTTAAACGATAACGAATATAATATGTTTGTTATTTTTGTGGTTATATAGAATATGAATCGCATATTTCGATGTGTTTATATATGTTTTCCTTATTTTCATTGCTCATTTATTTATAAGTAGTACTTATTTATTTATTTATTGACGGTTTGAATTTGCAATTTTAATAGAATATAGGTAATATTTTAAATGTGTTTATAAATATTTTACTTATTTGTATTATTCATATATTTATGTATAAGGGAAACTCGTTTATTTAGTTTATTAATAGATAGATGTGCAATATTTAAATGTGCAATAATTAAATTGTATTAATACAAAAAAAAAATACTGACAAAAGGTTTTAACTGGTGCCATAATGGAACATTTTTACACTACATATTGTTTGTGTAGACAAAAAAATATGAAATATTAGGTATATAATTGAGATTATTTTTGTATGCTTTTTAGTAAGAGTAATATTTAAATATATATATATATATATATATATATATTGAAAAGGCTATTGAAAATGTCTATTGTCTATTTTTTAAATCTGACATATAATATTTGTAATGGATAATCTTCCAAGTGTGTTTATTCTAAAAGGAATTTTGCTCCGCTCTTCCTTTGGAACGCGTCGGAACCGGAAGTGGCAGTGACGTCACGGTCGCTCTCGTATTCCCAGAGCAGGACAACGACTGACTGATTGAGGAGATTTAAAACTTTGACAAACTCTTCATAAAAGCCGCTTTAAAGTTTAGTAAAGTGTCCCTCCGTGATGCGCGGGCGTGTTTGAAGCGGACTGGCCGTGTGGCAGATGTGCACGGGCTGTTAGTGGAGGATGGACTCGGGGTTCGGTGTCCAGCGGAGGGCCGGCGGTGGCTCGCCCGCTGTAGGAGCGTCGCAGCGCCGCAGGAAGATGCTGCCGAGAGTCGCTGATTATAAACTGCAGGTGATCATCATCGGCTCCCGTGGAGTGGGAAGACCAGCCTGATGGAGAGATTCACGGATGACACCTTCTGTGAGGCGTGCAAGTCTACCGTGGGTAAGAGAAACTGACAGAAAGAGAAAGTCGGTGAAGCTGTCAGTCTGGAGGGTCAACAACGACTCTCAGTTTGTTTGTTTACTAGCACCTGTTATCTTTCTGCTTAGTTATTATAACAATACATGCCACATCATTGTGTTTATCTGCTCAGGTAAGTTCAATTCTATCCACGGTATGAATAGTAAACTATAGATACATGAGTACACCATATTCAGTTAACAGTGATAAGCCAACTATAGATGGTTAAGTATGGATAGTTAATAATAATCTCATTCAATATTATAATTATGTAATTAAACAACCGCAGCTAGTTAGTATGGAATAGATATGTAACTAAAATATATATAAAAACTGTATCACTGATTATCAGTGTTTACTTATTAAACCATAGAGGTTATTAAAGATTAGATAACTAACGTCACATACTAGTTTAGTATAGATGTAATATAGATATTTAAATAAATATGGAAGCCTGTATTAGATCACTTAGGAATGTGATAACCTTACTTATTTGTGCTTATTGTTTTTATACTGCATTATTCCTTTGTAACTCTTACATTTATTTGCCTAAATATTATTATCTTGTTATTGTAGTAACTTCATTTTTTTGTGCATCAGAGATAATTATTTGTAACTAGTATACCATACTATTGTTTTCCTTTTGGACCTTTTTTCTGGAAAAACAAATGTCCTATTAAAAAAACTAAATAAAGTAAAAAAAAAAACAATGGATATTTAGTAAACAATAGATGGCTGTTAAATATTAGATAAATAACTGTACATACTAGTTTAGTATAGATGAATAATTATTTCAAGTTTGATAGCTAGATAACTGATTCATTTGTAAACTATAGATGGTTTGTAATTCTTGACAATTAGATATTTATTGTCAATTTAAAAAACAATGATTAATGTCCAAATATATTAAAATACATTTTAAATACAATATTGTGTGTGTGTGTGTGTGTATATAGTAGATAATTATATAATTATAAATAATATCAATATATTCATATTTGTTTTCATATACATAATTAGTAAACTACTTAGTGAACTTGTGTTTCTGTTATGGATATTTTAATTTAGATTTTAAAAAATCTAAGTCAGAACATGAATTTTTGCAGAAATATAATGAGCACAGTAACAGCAGAACACAACAACACCCCAGAGGTCAGAGGTCAGAGGAGTCTGGAGAGCGTTTCCCAAAAGCATCGCTAGCTCACTATGGTCACAAGTTCCAGTGAACTCTATTGATTAGGATGGAACTTGCGGCCATATTTGCTTTTGGGCAACGCACCCCTGGTCAGTGAGTTTTGGTCCTGACAGTGTCAATAGAAACGTTTCAGCTAGATGTTAGAATATCACATCTGGGCCTGTCACCACGTAAATCAGGGACATTTTCCTAATAATAATCCCACCGTTGTGTTTTCATCACACAGATGGATCCAAACAATTCAAAAGATTTAAAAGAGTTTGATGTTAACTCGAATGTGTGTCTGCATCTGTTTCTAAACCGATTTCATCCCACATTCTCGTGCTTCTATAATGTCATTATAGTGATTTTATAATGTAATTACACAACAGATCTGCCAAGCTCTGAATTAGGGCTGCACGATATATTGCATGCGATAGTCATGCGCATCTCATTAGTAAAGACGGTTCTGTGATTAGACTTAAATCTCCATCAGCTGTTTTCAAATGGAGCGGCATTTAATACTAGTGTAATTATAGTGTTCCTGTGGCTCAGTGGTAGAGCATTGCGTTAGCAGCGCAAAGGTTGTGGGTTCGATTCCCAGGGAACACATATACTGGCAATAAAAATGTATATCCTGAATGCACTGTAAGTCGCTTTGGATAAAAGCGTCTGATAAATGTAAATGAAATACGTAATACACGGAGCCGTAGATCACTGACAAGCTACGCAATCTCACGTTCACTACCGCATGCGATTCATCTGCGATTCTGAGCGCAAATTGCGTAGCTTATCAGTGATCTACGGCTCTGTGTATTAAATGCCGCTCCATTTGAAAACAGCTGATGGAGATTTACGGCTAATCACAGAATCGTCTTTACTGATGAGATGAGCATGACTATCGCATGCAATATATCGTGCAGCCCTACTCTGAATCAATCTGCATCAGTCATGTGATGAACGATACATTTAGAAAACACACATTAAAATGTTAAAACTCTTTGCTTCAAAATCAGTGATTTTTATGGAATGCATAAACGGTGGATTGAAGTTTGGACTAGCGCACATGTGAAAACTGATACACTCACTCATGACAGGCCTTCACATCAGATTAGCTGCATGTTTACTAACCCAATATCCCAGAATAGCCAGAGACACGTTCACACAGCTGCTGCTGCAACATGCCCGACCTCGACTTTCTGCTCTGTCACTCTTGTGAATGCCAAACAAGTCCAGAGAACACGATCTGTGTTTTTATTTATTATCATAAACATAGGAATATTTAGGCACAAAACATACTCTTCCCGTATGGGTTCCATTAAATATGAATAATTTCAATGATGTGTTTGATCTATGAACTTTAGAGGCACTGTAAAGCTTGAAGACGCAGTATGACTGATCGTACATCTTGTTTCTTCTCGTTGAAGGTGTGGATTTTAAAATCAAGACGGTGGAGCTGAGAGGAAAGAAGATCAGGTTACAGATCTGGTGAGTGGAGAGGAAGTGCTGTGTCCTTATCATTGACTCACTTCCTGTGTCTCAGAAGCACATGCGATGAAGTCGCTCTGCACCAGGTCATAAATTCCAGTCCAGAGTCTCTGAGACATCTTTCATGTGTTGCTGCTGAGATTTAATCAGCTGTGTTTGCTTACAGTTAACCAACTTTGAACTAACGCTGTGGCATTGAGTAAACTCACTGCGAGTTATAGTTTTACCATCAGAAAGCATTATCGAAGCATTACAATACACTCGTCGTTAATATTGTAACATTTAATTTGTGATTGCATGCTCGCAGCATCCCAGAGTTCAACAGTGAATGACAATATATTCATTTTAATTGTGATATCATCACTAATATCATAACACTAACTGATATGTATGTCCTTGTACATCCTTTTCCACCTGCTTCTGTCAATCTTGCTGACTGCCGTTTGTTTATTCCATTCTATTCATTTTTAATATTTCCTATTCTATTATTTTCTACAATTCTGTTGTGGTCTGGGTTTATAGCATAATATTTTATTTCTTATATTCTACTCTATTCTGATCTGTTTCTTAGGAAAGAAATACAAAATGCTAGATATAAACTCAGAATTTTGACTTTCTCGCAATTCTGGGTTATTCTTCTGAATTCTGAGATTGCATCTTGCAGTTGCTGCCTATATAATAAAGAAAATATATAAAAGGTGAATAAATACATTTGGACCTTAATTCTCAAAATTGCAAATTTCTTTCAGTTTTTTTCTCAGAATTGCAAGAAAAAGTCATAACTGTGAGATAAAAAGTCAAGACAGTCACCTTTTTGATATTTATGGTAGAAACAAGCTTCCATTGCTACTTTTATTCTATTCTGATTTATTTCATTTGGCTCTGTTATATTCTATTAGACTCTACTCATTTCTCTATTGTTTTATTTCATTTGGGTCTGATGTATTCTGTTTTGTTCTATTCTATTCAGATAAGGTTTAATTTTATTCTGTTCTTTTGCTCTATTTTTTATTGTGATTTAAAATTAATACTGCACATGAGAGACTCCTAATAATGAAAAAATAGTTGTATCTACATTTTAGTTCATAATTTAGGCTGTTTAGTATAAGTGTAATTTGATGAATTTGCATTCCATTCACTAATAATGTGGGGAAATACAGATGCTGCTCTTCCTCATTGCGATTATGTCAAGTCCTATTCATTTTTACAGACAAGTGAAATCACTAAATTGATTAATAAACAATGGATTAGAATAGTCTCTTCAATTATTAAGCTAATCACGGGCAGCCCTAGTTCTTTTCTCTTCAGTTTGGTGCAGTCTGTAAACTTATGTTTCTGTTATTCCAAACCTTTATTGTTCCGGTTGTGTCTGGTTCAGTCATTTTCCAACCAATCCTAAATGAATACTAATCACCTCTCCACCCACTTTATCATCATTGTTATTATTTCCTCGCCGGCTTCTCTCACACCACACGTCTGCAGATGTCTGCTTTTGAACGTCTTGTCTGTAACACGTCCGCTCACATCCAGCTACCCAGCATCCATGGCTGCCCTTCACGCTCCGTCTTAACTGCTCACTGACATGTGACGCCTCACCGGTCCTCTTTGTGACTTCATATCCTGTTTTGGAAAAATGCAGCCAGACTAGGGTGAATAAGGTATAGTAAAAATGAGGAAATGAATGTCTATCATGTGTCGTGATGTTCAGAATGAATCTTTTTCCTTTCAATCAAGATGAAAGACTGCTGAAATATATGAATGTTTCATGAAATGATTGTTGCAAAGTCGATAACGCACCTTCCTGTTTTCATCGTGAATGATTCATTGATGCATGTTATGTTAATCTTTCATTAAATTGAAAAAAAAACAATTCCGCTGATGTAACAAACCCCTCTTACTTTTTCCATCCCTCCCTTCCAGCCGTCTGTGATCGTAGAGACACTTTTCACTTTCTCTTACAGTCAAACATATGATTTATTCCCCTCTCTTGACTGTCATGCAAGTCTAATGATGTGGAGTGATTGCAGGGACACAGCAGGTCAGGAGAGGTTTAACAGCATCACTTCAGCGTATTACCGCGGCGCGAAAGGCATCGTGCTCGTGTATGACATCACCAAGCAGGAAACCTTTGGCGACCTGCCAAAGTGGATGAAGATGATAGACAAGGTGATAAATCAAATAAAGCACAGATTAGTTATCTGTTATGCAGCAAATATCTATCTCCTCTAGATCTAATACCTGTATATCACACTAAGAGAACGTCTTTTACTGCTTCTGTGCAGTACGCGTCAGAGGATGCTGAGCTCCTATTGGTTGGGAACAAGCTGGACTGTGAGTCTGATCGCGCCATCTCACGACAACAAGCTGAGAGGGTGAGAGCGCTGTTATTTTACTAGTGTGTAACGTTATTATATTTATTTTTATAATAATACATATTAATAAACATAATACATGAAAAATACTGTTTAAATGTTTTAATTTTAGTCAATTACATTTTTTTATATTTTTATTTACATTTAACTTTTTTATTTTTTATTTTAGTTTTAGTAATTTTAGCACTTTAATTCGATTACTTTTAATAGTTTAATTGTAGTTAGCAATAACTAAAGTTGCAAGCTAATGCCTTTTTTCTGTTAATAACAAAAAGTTCTTCCTTTTTAAAACATATTTCTTAACTTAATATTAATGTGAAGATGCCAAGTTAAAAAAAAAGTAATAAAAATTTTGTCATGTACAGTTTTTTCACGACAACAACCTGGGAGGGTGAGATCAGTGTTATTTTAGGATTATTTAAATAGCATTTAATAATATGTTAAATTATTATTCCAGTTTTTAATTTAAATTTTGTTTAAATTTGAGTAGTTTTGTTAGATGCTTTTGTCATTTTGATACTTCAAATAATGTATTTCAGTTAATTGCTAAGACAAGATAATTCTAATATTTTCAAATGATATACTGTTTATAATGCATTTATCAAAATAACTAAAGCAATCAAATATCAGACGTTTTTATTTTAATGGTTTTAATGACCATAGGTATGATAAATGATATCAATGATATTTAATGATAAAGATATTCAAATGTATCATTTAATTTACAATCTGTAAAGGAGTGGAAAAATATGTTCAAATATATTGTGTCAGAGAGTTTTACATGAGCAAAACACCTCCGATTTAGATCAGCAAATGTTTTGTTCAGCAAATATGATGGGATGTTATTATGCCTTTTTATTATTTACTATTAGAACTTTATTATAGCCTGAAATGACTTCATATCCAGCTGTATAAAGCTGTCTCCGGTTTACCTTGACATTTAGTTCAGTGGAGGACAATGCTGCGTTACGAGTCTTTCAGTCCACCCGAAGCCCTGGACACAGGGACATTATTCTGCATGAGACCTCCACAAAGAAATTCCTTGAATGCTCTGAATAATGCCTCCTCCAACCTTCCCAAACCCACGGAGACTAAAGCTAACAGCACTAGTGAAAGCACACTTACAGGAATCGTTCCCCCGGACGTTATTTACTTGATCTGAGTATCATATCAGATGTGCACACATCATGAATACCATTAAGGAGAATAAAGAACGGCTGATTGCATTAGAAACGTACCAGATATTGAATTATTTGAATATAGCACTATAACACTGAAATAAATGTCTTGATTTCTGGCAGTTTGCTTCACGGATATCAGGGATGCGTTTCTGTGAGGCCAGTGCCAAGGATAACTTTAATGTGGATGAGATATTCCTTAAACTAGTGGATGACATTTTGAGTAAGGTAAGTGGAGCTGTTTTCAACTAATTCTTTGTTCATCAAATTTTGAAATATTTGATTAAACATAGTTTAGTGTTTGTGGCACTATCGTGAGTGTTTCCGGCTCAGATTATATCATCATGAGATAAAAGGAGTTTTCAGGATTTCAGTAGACATGCAGAGACAGAACCTGACCATTCGCCAAAAGTCTGACCCAATTTCTAGTGTATAATGAGCAATAATTACTCGCTTAGACAGGAAGCTGATTAACATTGATTTGTATATGACATTCTGGAGACCAAAGCAGGTGAGATTATTTACATTGGTGTATTAAACACAACTTATTTTGAAGATTTGATGACATAAACTGTGACCAATGTGGTAATTATTTATTATTTCTTTCTTAAAAGTTTCAGTTTATTATGATTCCCATTAGAGCTGCATGATTTGGGAAAAACTAATTATAAAATAGTGATTTTTCTTTAAAAAAAAAAAAGATTTGCTATCATGATTTTAAAATGTGATTTTAAATTAATTTGTGATTATATAATAGAATACTATGAAATAATAATAAAGATATTAATAAGAATAAATAATAATTCCTAAATCATATGAAAGAAAATATGAAATTTGGTAACATTTTACTATAAAATAAAGTCAAGTATTTAATAAAAATAATACAAAATAATAATTATTTCATTTTATAGTTAAAAAGTATACAATGTATATTTTCTAAACATTAAAATCTCTGCTTTATTCATATCTCCCTACTATATTCTATTTTATTCACATCATATTTCTTGATAGCTTATTCTATTTATTATATTATATTTTTATTATGTGTGTATTTCCTTAATTAATTATTGGTTCCGTTTATGGGATGAGGAACTAAGTAGAAAAACATTTCTCTACATCACAGTACAGCTGTTATATTATAATATATTTCTTCATTTTCAAATGTTGAGCTTTAATTTTGACAGAGGAAACCTTAGCTTCTCTTTTGTTGATCTAGTTCATAAGCAAGTTTGGGAAGATTGCGTTCCCAAATGAAACCCAAACTTGCAGCATGCATTTCCTGTTTGTTTCGATTAATCTCTTTTGAGCAAGATCTTACCATTTTTGTGTTCAATGCACATCAGTCATTTATTAAAGAGTCTGTAACTTCTTACAAACGGACTAAATGTTGTCTTTCCCCAGATGCCTCTTGAAGTCCCCAGTAAGGAGCTGTCCAACAGCATCCTGTCCCTTCAGCCCGAACCCGAAATCCCACCAGAGCTGCCTCCGCCTCGCATGCGCTGCTGTTGAGACTCGCTTCACGCTTTATTTAGAAACCCAACGCCACCTTTCCACCCAACACATGCTGTTACAGACTCCCACCACCAGGGGTGATGAGATAACCCAACACATGCTGTTACAGACTCCCGCCACCAGGGGTGATGAGATGACCCAACACATGCTGTTACAGACTCCCGCCACCAGGGGTGATGAGATAACCCAACACATGCTGTTACAGACTCCCGCCACCAGAGGGTGATGAGATGACGGCCTGTCGTTACCAGAGAAGATGCTCAATATAATCATCCCTCACAAACCATAGACTGTGCAGTTTAACATGCTCCGTATTCTGGGACCTCTAGATGCCACTAAAGAACATCTGCATCATCACTTCCACACAGATGCATTTATTTTTGACGGCCCAGGATTGTGTTTGTCCGACATGTGCCTTCCTCTATCGGCTGCACACGCATCACATGCATGAAATGAGTACAAACGAATCATAACCCATCCGTTCCTATTTATATGTAGTTTACATCGTCATGTATTCTCGGGAGAAGCAAGAAACGTCCATTTCTATCGGACGACGGATACTCTACCCTTATCTTTCTCTTCTCTTCACGTTTCACAGCTGATTTCTAACCGAAAACGTTCCCGGTCTCAAATTAGGAAGCTTCTTTCCAAATTGTTTTGGCATTAAAAGCAAAGTGGATGTACATTTAATGCCAAGCGTAATTAATTTCTGTCCACTGTGTTTATGAGGTGGTTCGGTTGGCTTATTATTAATATCCAGTGTGGTTGGGTTGTCTTTATGCCTTACGTCCTATCAGTGTTACTGTTTTTGAGGTGGATTTTGTGTTATCCGTTGTGTTTTGCACTACAATCTGTAATTTGTAGCTAGTTTACGAACAGCTGAAATGCTGAATGTTAGTGAAGGAGCTGTGTACAGAAGATTAATTTCATTTGCTTATCATTTAGCAGCAGAGTTTTGCTGCTTCCTAGTCTTTTTCGGTGTCATTTAACTCGAGTGGAATAAAGGAAGGTCAATAATTGAGTTCATTGTTTTATTCGCTGGATTGCTATTTCTACGTGGAGAGCAGATTGAGAGTAAAAAGGGATTGGTTTTGATACTCGGACGGAAGAATACACTCTTCAGTTATATCACTACACGTCTGTGTTCCTGGATAAACCACTGACTCCACTGGGTTTACAGTGGACTGAACCATTGGCCTGCATCAGATGAAGGACTGTAGAAATGATAGAGTTGTGTTATATAGTCTAATATAACAGGTGTTTGATGGGACGGTGGTTTCAGCTGGATCAGATATGCAGTAGCAACAGGTTTTTGTGTGAGTTTATGAGAATATGATGCATTTTTCATAAAAACTGACTCCTTAAATATAGAGGACTGACAGTGTTTTTTTTTTTTTAAATAAATCTAATTTTCTCTCTCATTACAATGATATGGCTGGAAATATGCTTAATTTTCATAAAAATAAAGTCCAAAAATAGACTTTGGTATCTTATACATATATCCATTTTCTCTTTTTTACTCTTGGGGTTGAATATTTTGGACAGGTTTAATGAGATTCAGCGTATGTTAAATAATAGAAAGATGATTTATGTGTGTAGTGGCGGTGTGTTTATGTTTGTAATGCATTGATATTCTCGTCTGAAACCGGTGTAGTATTAAATAACTAATCTTGTGAGGGACTAATGTTTGACTGTTGCTGAGGTGAAAACAGCTTTTTAGTTTTTGATTATTCTAATAACTCAGATGTAACTTATATTAACTGTGTGTCCTTTGAAAGCTTATAACTGACCTGATCGTTTGTGTTAACAGTGTTAGGAAAGTACTAAACTCAATAAGTTGATGTTTGCAGGCTTGTGCTATATTGTAACATTATAAGATACTCTAACGATCCTGCTTTTTACTTTCTTTTTCTATTGGCAAATGTTTAATCTATTTTGGATAGTAGTTGAGTTTCTTCTAAACCTGGAATCAGATTTTACTAAGCTGTAAACATTATTTGTTTTTCTTTTTATTATTTCTCTATTTTATTTACAGCAAAACGCCCCAATAATATTTCCATTTGTTGTGTGCGTGAAGGCATTTTCTCAAACCTTTGGGCTTTTTAGTTTTATTTAGTTTATTTAGTTTGAAGCTCAGTAAGTCTGATGTTCTTCAGAAACTGTTCAATGATGCATCAGTGGTCTTGAAAAGGTTAAACTCAACACCGTCTTTAAACTCGGCAGAGTTTCTCTGTTCTAGTAGCAACAGGTTACATGTTACCTTTATGAACCTTCATTTAGCATTAGTCTTGGTTTAGTCTCTCAGCCAAACACAGTATTTACTACATTACAAAAAAATGAACCTGATCCTCATTAAACTGCAAAACAGAAGAGTGCTTTGTATGAATAATAAGTTGATATTAGTTATTTGAAACAGTTTGGCATGTTTACTCAGTTTTGTGGTATTTATAACTTGTGGCATTCTTAAACTAATGAAGTGCAAATAAAGATATATATTTATTACACAACTGTGTGTTGCCATTCTGATGCTTTTCATCCTCTTTACGTGTGCATGAACTTACACAAGTCTATTCTATCTATTATTATATTGCAAGATGTAATGTTCAGTGTTTTGATTCACTTTTATGTTCAGAATTGTACTGTCTGCTGTTCACAGCATGATGGCGCTGTTGGATAAACACTAATTATAAATCTAGCCAGTGTTATTTATTGTTATAGTTTTTAACAATATTTTAAAATAGCGTTCATTTTCATATTTGAGGTATTAATACGATTGATTTGTTTATAATATTACTAGCCTATTTAGCTTAATTTATTTAGTATTTTTGATTTATATACTATTACAGTTTTTGTTAATATTTTGAATCAGTTTTTATTTTAATGTTAGTTTAGTTTTAGTATTTTTTTTTTTGTCGTTTTAGTAGTTTCTGTTTTCATAAATTCTTCATAGTTTTATTATTTTTATTAAGCTAAAATTAGAAATGCTGCCTTGGCAATAGCCTCGCTGAAATACGTTTTTTAAATATTGTATTTTGTCATGTAAAGTTTCAAGTTTTTTAATGGTTAACAATATCCCTTGTTTGTTTGTCAAGGTAACATTTCAAACTTTTTTGTATTTAATTATAATTTTTTCTATCTGGCATATTTTATCTGACAGCAGCATTAGAAAAACGGTGTTCTGTAATATTGTTAAAGACTCCCCGGTTGCATTTATGGGTTTTAGCTTTCATTATTTTATTTTCATTACACATGTCCAAAGGTAAAACATTGATTCTCTCCCTATGTCTCTGCTGTAGTAACGCGTGTGTGCGCGCGCCTCTCGTTGCGTCTCCACCCGTACGCACGCGTGCCTGACCTGTACCGGGGCGCGAGGAGGGGTGTGTTTTGTATTTGTGTGTGAAAAACAAGCGCATGCGCTCCACGAGACCCGAAACACGGACGGGGAGCGTCAGACCGCAGCGGCTGCAGATTTTTCCCGTCAGTCGCGGGGGGAGACGCGGCCAGGAGGCGGAGAGGACAGCAGGGAGAGATGGGAGTACCGTAATCCCGGGGGGAGGGATGGACGGACGGACGGATTGATTCAACGCACAGAAGCACGGAGATTCTCACTGGACACTGCATCATACACTTTATTCCGTTCGGAAGCGACGCGGCGATGGCTGAGGGCGAGTGAATCTGAAGTGATGAGATCGGTCTGTCAGGTTGTATAATGGAGAGCTCTAATGGCTCCGACACCAAACCGCAGAGCCCTCATCCTCATCCTCAGGTGGAGAAGAAGAGGTTAAACCGCACGCCGTCCCCTGCCAGACCCATCCCGAAGGATGTCCACTCGCGAACGGCCAAACCGATCGTGCCAAAATCCCCCAAATTCAACAAGCAGCACGCGTCCGCCGCGCCGGTGACGCCTCAGATCCGCGTTCCGAGACGCACCGTCCCGAGCGCGAGGGACAAAACCGCATCAGCACATGCAAAAAGCAACATCAAGCCCTCAGCGACAAAAAAGACCGTTAAGGTCACTCAGCATGCAGCATCCGAACCGAAACCGACCTGCAAAGCGGTGGATACCGGCGTTCCGCAGATCACCAAGACCAAGGCACGGCTGGCCCCGATACGCGTCCCCACCGGACGCGGCGTCTGTCAGACGGACAGCAGCTCGGATTTGTCCGATTGTCCCTCCGAGCCGCTATCCGACGAGCAGAGACTCGTTCAGGCCGCCAGTAGCGACGCGGAGTCGGGCAGCGGTTCGAGCGAACAGGCGGCCGTGGTTCGGGTTCGGATCTCAGGGGCGGGAGCTGCACCTGTGCCCGGTGCGCACGCAGACAAATGCAAAGCCGAGAAGGACGCACAGTTCAAACCGGAGGGCAAGGAAATGGCCCAGGAGGAGCTGCTGAGGGAAGTCGAAGACCTTCGATCGGAAAACGACTACCTCAAGGTGAGCCGACGCACAGAAATGTATATATGGTACTACCACAGTATTCTTAACAGTAACTCGGAGTCTACGGTGGAAAATTGTTCACTATTATCAGCATGAAGCTGCAATTAAGGTGATGCTTTAAACTTTTAAAAAGTACTGTGGTAGTACCATGGTACAGTGGGGAGCTTTGATTTATAGCCTATTATAGCCTACTATGAATATTATTTTTTTAAATGTGTATTTTTTTTGTTGCATTTTGTTGTTTATTGTGTGTGTGTGTGTGTGTGTGTGTGTGTGAGTGTGTGTGTGTGTGTGTGTGTGTGTGTGTGTGTATTCATAGAATACACATATTACAAAAATCTATATATTATACATTTATATTAATATTTATATTGTAATTATTTATAAAAAAAATAGATTTATATACTGTATGTATGTAATCTGATATTTAAAGTATTTTCCTCTATAAAATGTTTAAACAATTATTTTTATATTTATTTATTAAATTCTATTTTCTATTCTAAATGTAATATAAATAATGTAATATTAAAGTAGATTTTACTCTTCTTCTTTTTTTGTTATTTGTTATTGTAATTGATGTCTGATGTCTGATTATGATGTCTGATTATGGCTTGAGCTGCTGCTATAAATCCGCTGGACTGTTATTTGTTATTGTAATTGATGTCTGATTATGATGTCTGATTATGATGTCTGATTATGGCTTGAGCTGCTGCTATAAATCCGCTGGAGTGTTATTTGTTATTGTAATTGATGTCTGATGTCTGATTATGTTGTCTGATTATGATGTCTGATTATGGCTTGAGCTGCTGCTATAAATCCGCTGGACTGTTATTTGTTATTGTAATTGATGTCTGATTATGATGTCCGATTATGATGTCTGATTATGGCTTGAGCTGCTGCTATAAATCCGCTGGAGTGTTATTTGTTTTTGCTCGGTGACCCTCTTTATGTTCTCGCCCATGTATTAAACTCATCCTATTCAGTTACACCGTCACGTTACTGCAGCATTTGTCCATTAAAGCACCTGCTTAGACATGTTTGCCAGAGTAAATAAATACATAAAAGTAACATGACACATTTGTTGGCCCTTGACGGGTCTCATAAACATGATACAACATATTGTAGAACTGACAATGCCATGATACTAACATGGTACTGTGAGGAGAGCAAGATCTAGATCCATAAATCTGCACTTGAACTGATTTTAGGTCACATCAGTCCACAGAGTACAGATGAAACCAGCGTGCATCAGAAAGACCCTCAAACTCCCGCAGGAAACGCATCACAGTCTTTGCTCTCAGAGTGATGGTAGATGAAGGCAGACCCAATTAGCATAATCCCATAAATGATTTATCTTATTTGTCAGATGTGTGGGGCTCGGCTGCTGACACAAACAGGATTTTCATACGTTTATCTCTGAAGACGTCTTGTTAATCCGCTTTAGTAGCTGTGCGTGTAATGCCCCGTCCCTCCTGACCCGTGTGTTTGGAGCCTCCCTAAAGCAGATGTGCTCATCGCTCTTATTTCTGTCTCTCTATCTGCCTGAAGCATCAATATTTAAACAAATAAACAGCAATAGGTCCATGTTATAGTGCTATAGTATGACATTAATCGTTTAGTCCATGCAGCATAACTCATGTTTGACAGGAACATCCATGCAGCCGCTGTCACATGACTTTGTCCTCATCATACAGTGAAGGTCATTGTGTTTGGGCTGTTTGTCTCTCTTTCCTTGCGTTTCTGTCGTTCTTCCGCGGTCTTGTTTGCACTGAATGCGCTGAGGCATTGTGCAGTATTTACTGGGAAATGAGGCGTCACAAATGACAGTCATTCATTACAGTTCAGGACGGGGGTTTCACTGATGAATACAGTTTCTTTACCTGCAGACTGATTCGGTTTTCTCATTTTTAAAGGGTCTTTTTCTTTATTCTAGTGGGGAGGTTGTTTTGTCATTTTTAAAGGGTCTCTTTCTTTATTCTAGTGGGGAGGTTGTTTTGTCATTTCAGACCGTGATTTCAGTTCATGTACATCGCAAAATTAGATTAATTTAATTAGAATCCTGATCCGAATGAGTATTTGTATTCTATTTCTATTTTCAGTCCTACTGTAATTCTGATTCTCTTTCTAGTTCCAATCCGGATTCTTATTCTGTTTCTATTGTCATTCTCATTCTGGCTTTTAGTTTGATGCTCATTTTAAATCATGTTTTTTTATTTTTCAAGTAAATGTTACAGGTTTCTGAGCACAAATGTATTTAATGTGATTCAGAGTTTTAGCGTGACTCTGATCCTCATTCGTATTCGTATTCAAATTATGATTTCTAATGCTGATTCTTAATCTGTTCCTATCATTCTGATTCTGATCTTCAATCTTGTTCTAGTCCAATTCTGTTTCTGATTTTAATTCTGATTCTAATCTTGATTCTTATTCTCATTCTATTCCTAGTATTGATTTTCATTCTACTTCCGATTCTCATGCTGTTCTTATTTTTATTCTGATGTTCAATTTGATTTTGACTCTCATTCTGATTCTGCTGTTTATTCTAATTATTATGATTTTAATCCTACAATAAGTAAGTCTATTTCTTAATCAGGACCATTTTAACTAGACCCCTGAATGAGAGTATGAGTCTGAATTTTTATTTTATTTTAATCTTGATACTCATTCTAATCCAAATTCTGATTTTCATTGTAGTTCGTGTTCCAGTTCTGGGTATAATTATTTTTCTTTCTGTTTCTAATCCTCATTCTTATTCTCATTCTGTTTTTACATTTATATACATTTACATTTATGCATTTAGCAGAGTATTCAGGTTATACATTTTTTGTTAGTATTTTTTTGTTTCCTGGGAATCGAACCCACAACCTTTTGCGCTGCTAACGTAATGCTCTACCACTGAGCCACAGGAACACATTTTAATTTTAAATATGATGTGGCTTTTATCTTTCTTTCTTCATTCTGATGTTCATTTTGATTCTGATTCTTATTCCGATTGCGCTGTTCATTCTGACTTACATTCTGATTTTTTATATGATTTTAATCCTACAGAATGTAAGTTCATTTCTTTACTTTACTTTTTAGTGATTTAGCAGACGCTTTTATTCAAAGCGACTTACAAATAAGAAAAAGTAACTAAAACTATAAGTTAAAACTCTATAAATACTATATATACACATTTAAGAAAATTGAGAAATTAAATAAAATGACAAATGCATACAACAACATTTCAAAACTAAACATTTAAATGAAAACAAAAAATTAAGCTAAAAACATACACAAGGTATGAGTATAAAAATTATACTAACATGATACTAAGCTAAACACCCATATATATATATATGTTATTTCATTTCCATGTAGTATGTTGGAGTAACGTTACTAAAATAAATACAATTTATTACAACTAAAACTAAAGAAAATACCTATAAAAGACATTCAATTCATACATAATTTATCTAAAATTAAAATAGATAACAAATCAAACCTTTCATAATCAGATCCAATTTAATCAGACTCCTGAATTTGATCCTGGTTTTAGTCTTGATTC
Organism: Gymnocypris eckloni scoliostomus; assembly: GCA_027564155.1. NCBI lineage: Eukaryota > Metazoa > Chordata > Actinopteri > Cypriniformes > Cyprinidae > Gymnocypris > Gymnocypris eckloni. The sequence continues at coordinate 2,815,539 of CM050422.1, forward strand.
TCATTCTAATCCAGACTATGATTTTTATTCACTCTGATTCTATTTCTGTTTCTAAGCCTGATTCTTGTTATGTTCATTCTAATTCAGATTTGAGTTCTGGTTCCAATTCCGATTCTCTTTCTGATTCTATTCCTGATTCGGTTTGCTTTAGGATGAAGCGGACGAGTTGCGAGCGGAGATGGAGGAGATCAGGGACAGTTACCTGGAGGAGGAGGTGTACCAGCTCCAGGAACTGCGCAGGGATCTGGACCGCTCCAACAAGAACTGCCGGATCCTTCAGTACCGCCTGCGCAAGGCTGAACAGAAGAGCCTGCGTGTAGCTCAGACTGGACACGTGGATGGAGAGCTTCTGCGCGGTCTGGAGCAGGACCTCAAGGTGCTTTTTTTAGAGCCAATGTGTGAGGGGTTAAATATTAGTTTTGATATCTAAGATCACAAGTGATCATTGGTTACATTTTCTAACCAGTGAAAGATGAAAACAAGGTAATGAAACACATCTTTCTGTCCACAGGTGGCCAAAGATGTATCCGTGCGTCTGCACAATGAACTGGAGACGGTGGAGGACAAGCGCACACGGGCGGAGGATGAAAACGAGCAGCTCAGGCAAAAGTTCATCGAGGTGGAGATCTCTAAACAGGCCCTGCAGAACGAGCTCGAGAGAGCCAAAGAGGTACAACACGCTTCAGTATTAGATATGAGATAGCTGTGCATAGTGCACACTTGTATTCACTGGAGCACAGAGGACACGTATTAGTGAAGTAGTCTGGTGATTGTGCATCTATTTATTCCCGTACACTGTTCATTGTTTTGTACAGAGAGATTTAATTGCAGTCTTAACAGGAATATTCTGGGTTATTTACTTAAAGCTTAACTTGTGTCTTTCAGCTGATTACTACATACAATAATTTCTTTAGTTTGTAAAAATAATGATACAATAATGCACTTGCAATGAAATCCTAATGCAGCTCAGATTTTATTAAATCAAAAAATATAAAGCTTGTTTTATTTAGATTTTAATAATGTATTAGTAAATGTTGGAATTAACATTACAATGACTAAACACTTTAGAAATGATTTATATTTTTAGTTCATATTAACTAATGTAGTTAATGTTAACAAATGGAACCATATTGTAAAGTGTTACTGACATATTGATTGGTTATTTGTATTGCAGACAAGTACTGCTTGTTTTCGTAAGTTGTAAATAACCCGTAATATTACTTGAAGGCAGTGGAAGTGATTCACAGACTAGAAATGCTGTGATGTAAATCTTGCTGTATCACCTTTGTTGAGTACGGCAGTTAAACCCGGGCGGCCGAGGGTTGGACTTCCACCCACTGTTAGCGTACTGTGAATTGCTTTGAAGTATGTATGAATACATTAACTTTGAAGCCTGCTGTCCGGTGCATTAATGCATGCGCGGCCGTGTAGAGCTGTCTGTACATGCAGATGAATGCTGCTGCAGTGTGGACGAGAGGAAATATGGATGTGATGCACGTCAGTATATTAGAATGATTTCTGAAGATCATGTGACACTGAAGACTGGAGTTATGATGCTGAAAAATCAGCTTTGCATCACTGGAATAATTTACA
>CM050422.1:2822131-2824631 GCA_027564155.1 Gymnocypris eckloni scoliostomus
CTGTCATTATATCTGTGTTTATATATTTGAAGGAGATAAGCGTTCTGCAGAGCTCTTAAAATCTTCGCTGCTTTGCTTAGCGGTAAAAAAACACAAGATTCAAGTTAAATAGATCAGACTCTGTGAACATGTTCAATCCAATCCACACAAATAATAGTGTGCTCAATATCACCAGTCCAATGTTTCTGTTTAGTTTTCTGTTCTGCGTCTGAATCAGGCAGTTTCTTTGGTCTAACAGAGTCTTTCCTTACAAAACAAGGCCCTACCACAGTACAGTATGACATCAGAGGGTAAAACTAGGGTATTTGGAGATATGCAATGGTACTAAATGACACTTCTAAGAACAGGATTTGAGTTCATTTGACCTTTTGCCATGAGAAGACAGCTGTTTTCATATTTGTTATTACTTTTTTAATTTATTAAATATTTTATTTTATTTGTATTTTATTATTGTATTATTTAAAAAATATGTAATTTAAAAATTATTAGTTTTACCATTACAAAAATGTACCTGTGTTATTAACATAAAAATAATCTAATAAATAAATATTTTTTTATATTTTATTTTATATATTTCATATTTATTTATGTATTTATTTAGCAACTGCCATAATGGTTATACCATTATATTCTTTAAAATAATTGTCTTCCCTTTTTTAACATAATTTTATTATATTAAATCACTTGTTTTTGTTATTTTATTATATTTAAAAATATTTTTTTAACATGTATATTTGCAAAAAGTACCATATGCTATTAATATAAAAATAAACTGTCTCTATATATTTATTTTATGTAGGTTTATTTTTATTTTTTTTTTTATGTGTTAGCTAGACATTTTTGCATTCATATACTATTGTAGGCAGCATAAATCCATAATACATGTCCAAAAACCATGTTAATATGGTACTTTGTTAATGATCTCTAAAGAAAGCATGCATGAAGGTCGAGTTACTTGTGAAATATTTGTGAAAGCACAAAATAATTTCATCCAGCATTAATGAACGAGTGTCCCAGTTTGTCAAAACGGCTTTGGCTCTCTGTGTGAAGAGGGTAAAAAACTCAAACACTCAAGCGCAGTTAATCTTCAAAGCAGCGTGCCGCTTATCAAAGCATTGCTGTGGGCCGTTAATTCAATTCTGTCTCTAATTCAAAGAAATGTCGCAGGTTCTGTTCAGATGTTAGCACCTAGCATTAGCTCTTTCTAAAAATAAAGCGACACGTGCACTCGTTTTCCGGGACTGTTATATTGAGAGAGTGTGTGACGGTTCTTTGGTGAGAGAAACGGTGTTTGTGACTGACTCTCAGCGCTCTTCATCGCTTGCATCTCTTTCTCTGGCTGCGTTTGCAATGCAATACTAGTGTACTGCATGCTATGCTGTATATACGGTATACTGCCTACTGTTTTTGTAAATAGCTTGGAAACAGTGCACTTTGTGCAGAATATATGCTGCAACTATGCAACAGTGTTTGTCATAAAACAGTATTATGCATGATTAATTCAGGTGGTTGCATTGTTTTTTGTTTTGGTTGAAAGGAGCACATTTTTTTAGAAAGCCTTAATGCATTATCATATCCCTTTGCAACAATATAAATCACTTGTTTATGCATATATACATTTTTTAAACCCTGTAAAACAGAACAGTGTCTTATTTGATGCATGAATTTCTAATGCCTCTAAATGATCAACATGATGAAAACTGTGCTGAAAAACCTGCCGCACACAATCTCCTCCATGCCTTCTGTCGTCTGATTGAGAGTTTAGATGTAAAGGTATTTTTGTGTAATTGTACAAATGTCCACTTTCAGCTGGTGCTTCACGTGTCCTTTTGCTGTCAAATCTTTACTGATTTATATCAAGTAAATGCAATAACTTTTATATTTTTAGTATTATTTCCAGATGAACACTTACTGGACTGAAGCAGCTTTGCTTTACTTGATCATCCATAAAATCATGTCTCGAAAATGATGATCAGGCTTTTGAAGAACGTTTATTTGTATCTCTCAATTATCATTGTATTGCATTGTATCATATGTTTTGATCACCAAACCTAAGCATTTCAATTCTTCTTATAGTCATATTATTGTAGATACAGAGTAAGGACTGATATTTATATCATGTTATCAGTAGGCTGTTATAAATGTCTCATTGATTTACATGATAATCATCATATTTAATACCCTTTTGGCATCTGCACTAAATTACATATTTTTGCTCAGTTTGAACCTCTGAATAAAACACAGCAGCCCCCATATCAGGCTATATGAGTCATAAAAGCCTTATGGATCAAATATGAAGCAGAAAACACATGGTTTTTGTTTATATATTTTGACTAAAACTTCAATAAACATTGCTTTATTATTCAAGCTTAACAGGATTAAATTATTCATGTCAATGCGGACATTTGATAATCACTTTCGGTTCATTTGTCACGGTGGCAATGGAAGGTCAAGCACATTGCATTTTGGGATACAGTGTTCTGTGCAAGCAAACCATTCA
>CM050422.1:2829631-2889631 GCA_027564155.1 Gymnocypris eckloni scoliostomus
GGGTGGATTTTCATTTCATACCATCTTTAAATCATATCCTGGGTTTAACACTGTTACAATATTACAAATAAAGCTCAGAGAGCTTGAGATAAACATATCCGTTTGCATGAAATCTCATTACAAGTCTTAATTTGATTCTTCAAATGGATGTATTTGGTAGTTTGTCTCGACATGACATCTTGTTTAAAATGTTCTACACACATTAGCAACTAATTAGTCTTCGGTTTCTCTGTAGCTTCTATATAAAGTAAAGCTAAAACCTAATGAGTTTATTAGATCATAAACCCATCTTAGAGACAGTCTTGTAGTATTTGTTTTGTATTGGATGAAATGCATAAATGTAAATGTGTGTTTTGAGTCAGGTAAATATACATAGATACATAAATGAGGTATATGCAGTGCTTCTAAGTTGTGCATTTTTTTCTTGTTTCACTCTGAAATATGTCAGATTACAGAAGCAAAATGTATTGTTGTTTGTTGTTGTGTGCTATGAGTGTCATAAACGTGTGGTCCTGTTATTCACTTCTGATGCGTTTAATCAGCTGTAAACTAACATCTCCATCAGGCTTTGTGATAAAGCCCTTGAGAGACTAGCATCGTATCTTTGTTTTTTAGCAGAGAGAGATATCGAGCAGCCCTGAGAGAAAGGCCTTGTAGCATTAAAAACAATGTGTTTGTACAAGCTTATGTCATCTTCAGATTCCAAGGTGGGATGGTAAATATTGAGCCTCCGTTAGAGACCCGAGCATTCATTAGTGTTCATTGATGCAAAACACACATGAACTAGGAAGCAGGAGACATGTCTGTATTAGCTAATGTTCAACTAACCACAAGGACAGTTAGTAAAGAGTGGTTTAATGCGTATAAACCGCTGAGTCATGCCAAAGAAAACAACATAATATAAGACAGCATTCAAATATTGCATTTGAATTAGGTTAAACTATTGTAGAATGAAAGCCCATCTCCACCCCTGAATAAACTAAATAAAATTAAAAAGTAATTGCAACTTTTTATCTAACATTTCTAACTTTTTACATCGCTATTGTGAATTACTATCTCACAACTCTCACTTCTTTTCTCAGCATGTAGATATAAACTCAAGTTATAAAGTCCAACTCTGAGGAAAAAATATATGTATTTTCTTACAATTGACAGTTTGTATCTCACAATACGCCATTGCATGTTATAAAGTCACAATTGTGGGATTGTATCTTGCGATTTGGACTTTATTTCTTGGGATTATGAGTTTATATCATGCAGTTCTTACTTTGTGAGTCACAATTATGAATTAATATCACACAATTCTGATATAAAGTCACAATTTTTATTTTTTATTCAGTGGTGGAAACTGCTTCCCTAATTCTAGTGCACTTTTCAATATTCAGTGAAATTTAAGTATGTTTTGATTATCATCATTTTTCTCTGCTGTGTTGCCATCCATTCCTTTGTAATTAATTATGAAATGTGCTAGCTATTTCTGAGTCAGAATAATTTCTACAGCAAATTAAATGTTCAGTGATTTTCAGTTTACATTATGGATTATCATTTATGATCTGTTTAGAACTTTACTATTTGCATGATTCTATTTTCTTCATTTGTAAAGTGACCTTGAGGTCCTGAAAGATGCTATAAAAATAATACAAATATAATTATTTTTAAATGATTCAATGTGAAATTCTTATATTTGATATTTTTTATCTATTTTTTATTTTTATTATCTACTCTTGATCATTATTTTGGTGTGATATTGTCTTCATTTATCTCACTATGTTAAGAATAAGGGTCCTGGCAGTATCTGTTGTTAGTGGAGTGTAGTGAACACATCTAGAGAAAGGGCTTGTGTCTTTTGTCAGGCAGCAGATGTCCTGTGTTTCTCCAGGGGACTTCGTTTTATCTGTGCTCAGTCACGGCCGGACTGCAGAGTCAGTCGCTCTGTCAGCTCAGGTTCGATCAGCACGAGATATTAGATATCAGTCAACCTTCATCAGATGCAGTTCAGTCCATCCTCTATTTCTGCAGGCTGTATGCAGGGACATATACACTCACTGGCCACTTTATTAGGTACACCTTGCCGGGTTGGACCTCCTTTTGCCTTCAGAACTGTCTTAATTCTTCGTGGCATAGATTCAACAAGGTGATGGAAACATTGCTCAGAGATTTTGGTTCATATTGATGATAGCATCACACAGTTGCTGCAGATTTGCCAACAACCATTCCACGTTCAAAGTCTCTTAAACCCCTTTCTTCCCCGTTCTGATGCTCGGTTTGAACTTCAGCAAGTCCTCTTCACCACATCTAGATGCCTAGAGTTGCTGCCATGTGATTGGCTGATTAGCAATTTGTGTTGCAAGCAATTGAACAGATGTACTAATAAAGTGGCCGGTGAGTGTATATGACCCTGATATAAGATTATATGTCGGATACATTTATACAAAAAATACCTAAAAATCTCAATTATAACAATGTGATTTTTAATATTAAATGTAAATATAAAATGTATTTTTCTTCAATATGTGGTCTAAATGACAAATATATGGAAGCCTGTTTCTGGCATGGAATAAAAATAACAAAAATGTAATTGCTACTTTTTATCTCACAATTCAGATTTTTCCTCAGAATAGTGAGATATAAATTGTTATACTTTTATACTCTTCTATACTTTTTTCTTGCAATTCCAAGTTAATATCTCAGAATTCTGAATTTATATCTCACATTTCTGAATTTTTCTCAGAATTTTGTTTATATCTCCAAATTGTCTGAAATTATCTGAAAAGTCCACATTTTGAGACGTAAAGTCACAAACAAAGCTTGATAATTTTGCTCATTTGAATTGCAAGAACAAAATGTGTGATTAAAAAAGTTGCAATTTTTTTTTTTTATTCTGTGGCAGAAATGTGCTTCCGCAGAAATGTTTGCATTTCCTCATATACAGATCTATTTTTGTGTTTATAGGAAATGCAAACATATACAAATAAATGGTCAAATGCACAGCATATAAAAATCAGAGTCTGTTTGCTGAAATAAACCTCATCCTGCTGCTTTGAATGGCAGATTCTTCCTTTGTGCAGATTCATTAATTGGTGTATGGAAGTGTTTTTGAGTGTTGAATAAAGAATGGCTGAATGTATTCTGCTTCATCCACAAAGACCTCCTGCCAGAGACGGCAGATGGAGACGAGCCTCACGCAGAGTTTTCAGAACACTGATCCTGGACCTGTACATGCAAACGAAAACACATTCTGATGTGAGGTCTGACTTTAGAGAATACCTCTATCTGCAGCAGAGACGGAGGACTGAAGCTTTGTGCTCATGCTCAATAGAGCGAGTGTGGAACTGTGTTTCTAATTTCATCACTCACTAAATTCTCTCAAAACACATTCTAGGCTTCAGTCACCATCATAGAAATGACCAAATAATATCATTTCATTTGGAAGGGAAAACACTGTGTAAACTCCTTCAAATATTTTTCTTAAGCTGAACAATATTGCTTGAGAAAAGCACTAGGCTACGCAAATGCACTTCATTGAATGTACACCGTAAAAAATGCCTTTTCACACCAAAAGTGAAACAAAAGAGCAAAAACAATTGATGATGAATGATCTATCAACAACATTCAAGCTGGTTTCCACCAGACAATGACAAATAAAAAAGGTAATTGGGACTTTTTGTCTCACAACTCTGACTTTTTTCCCAGAATTGTGAGTTTGTATCTTACAATTGCAAGTTATTATATCTCACAAGTATATTTTCTTGCAATTGTGAGTTTTACTTTTATTCTGAATTTATATCTTGCAATTCTTACATTTTTCTCATAATTGCTAAAAAAAATTCAGAATAAAATTAACCTAACATTTTATTTTATTTCATTTTTTACTCCTGTGGCAGAGACAGGAGGGGGATTTACTACGGTACAGATCAATTTTATTTTTAGCAATCACAATCTTGTAAAAACTTGTCTTATATATACTACACAGTACACACTAGAGCACTATAGACACTCTAAAAACCTTAAAACATGATTTCCCACTTGCATGCTATCTTTAAGGCATGTCTTTTTGGTTAAAATAGAAATCATTGATATGTATTGGAATATTCAGTACCTGCGCTAGATGACCTGATCTTGTAGTGACTGTGGGCTGGGTTTCGATCGGTCTCTGTCATCCTGATGTACTGGTCTGTGTTGGAGAGGGATGAACGGTAGCTGTCGGTCTGTGGATGGGTGTTGATCTGATTTGGGACGAGGCCGGGCAGCAGGATTTGTCGGCTGTAGTTAGACTGTGATTATTTAAGCCTGAACACTGTTGTGAGCACGATCTGTCATGCAACTCGCCTCTTTCTGATTTTCTCTTTGTACCAGTCGACATTTTTCCTATATATTATTATTTTTTTAATGCTCAGAGGTTGCTCTTTTATATACACAAATTTATATTTGTTATATTTATATTTTGGTTTTGAAAGAAGAATCTTCTGCTCACCTAGGTTCAATTTATTTGATCAAAAAATACAGTACAAACAGTAATATTATTAAATATTACAATTTCAAATAACATATTGTAAAATATAATTTATTCCTGTGATGCGCAGCTGTATTTTCAGCATCATTTATCCAGTCTTCAGTGTCACATGATCTTCAGGAATCATAATAATATACTGATTTACTGCTCAAGAAACATTTCTGATTATTATCAATGTTGAAAACAGTTGTGTTGCCGAATATTGTGTTTGTGTAAATCGTGAAGTAGAAACAGAAATATCAAAAGAACAGCATTTGTTTGAAACAGAAATATACATTTTGATAAAATTGATGTGTCCTTACAGAATAAAAGTATTAATTTCTTAAAAAATAAAATCTGACCCCAATCTTTTGAATAGTAGTGTATAAGGACATTTTAATTTTACGTATTTATTTATTATTTATTTAAATTACCAATCTTTGTTTTTTCTTAAACTTATATGGAGGAATAAAAATAAGCACGCATCAGTCATTTGCTGTAAAATGAATGTGTATATCAGCTCAGATAATGTAATCATGCTGAAAATTAATGAGAAATTAGTGCATTCTGACTTAAGTTACTGCTGTCTATAAGAAACAATTGAGATAATTAATTTTTTGTCAGGTGTATTTTCTGAGTATTTTCACCTCATTGCGTGTGAGAGCGTATAGTGTAGTTTAACAGCGAAGGTTCAGTTAAGGTTTTCTCCAGCTTTGTTTATTTTAATCAGGCATTGTCTCTAAGCTACACACGTTACATTACATAAGCCTACGAAACACATGCACACAGGCAACAGAGTACAGGCGCTGTAATGCCTTTCCAATTAGATAATCGTGCAAATGTAAGAGGGACAGAGAACTGAGGATGACAGAAGAAACGCACATGTTATAAAAGAGCCCATTGTTTATCTGTTTCGTTAGAAGTGTCTCACCATGCGTTCCTCTAGAGCAGATGCATGGCATTACTGCTGCAGATTTGAAGCATGTTTTTAAACCGTTTGTGTATGCTAGCAACGGATGGAGAGAATTAGACCCAGAGTGTTTTGTGGACTAATGCATTAATGCATTTCTGTAACTTAATCTGTGTGTGTGTTATGCAAACATGTTTCAGTCTTCCTGTCAATTGCAAAAGTCATTGCCACAATGCTAATTCTGTTCTGGTGTTTTTTTTGCATGTTAGGCATTGCTATGCAGTTACTATGGTGTTGTAGATGGTTGCAAGGTCATTGCATTCAGAGTATATAACCTTATTAACCAACAAAATACAAGTAATGTAAGTCACTTTGGATAAAAGCATCTGCCAAATGCATAAATGTAATGTAAAATGCATTACACAATTTGAGGAATAGTTATGTCTTGAGTCATGCACTAAACTTCAATGCAATCTGAGGAGTTTGTTTGAATCACCAACTCTTAAGCATGAGCAGTAGTAATAGTGACGCTTGACTAAGCATGCTAAGAAATGTCCATTTTCTCCTGCTGGTTGTGTGATTGATGTTTGTGTGGCAGCTAGTGGTGATGACTTCATTGGAGGATGTCTGAACGTGAATAGGAATATTGTAACCGTATTGCAGACTCACTCAAGCCCACATAAATATGACATCACCTCATCTCCTCCTATGTTTTGGACTCGTATCCAGGCTCTCTCGCACTGTTGCTGTGTGTTGATGACAAAGTTTCAAACTCCCTCCTCTCCTGTGCCCATCTCACACTTTCCATCTGTCTGGCCATAAATGATTCAAGCTAACGCTGCAGCCATCAGCAGCAGCTATTTAAGTTCGGTGTATGACTCAAGATAGACCAGCACATCAGTAAGCAGGGCAAAGTTTACCTTCTTAACGCTTGATTTAAGTTAGAGGTCATGTACTGTCAGCCAATGGTTATAGCAAAATAGCTGGATGTGTTCTTATTTCTGGTAGCTAGCTATAAATGTACTGACTTGAATTAACTTGCTTAGTACGATTCTCTTCAAACTGTTGCTCCACTAAGACAGTAGCTGATCTGAAGTAGAAATTAAAATAGAAGACAGTTTATGCTGAAGTCTGCTATAGTGCCTCTTGTGGCAACTCTGAGAATGCAACATCCTTGTGCATTTGGCATGATTTCACCGTACACAGATGCAATAGCCTGAAAATATATTCATTTTCCAGCAGATTTGCTGTCTATCGTATCATAGCCAAACCTGTCCAATCAGTGTGCTCTTGATTATTCAGTATTACAGTCATTGTAATTCTTTCATCTTTGGTAATGCTTGGCTACTGCCTTGGTTTGTCTAATTCACATATGCTGCATTACATTCAATTGAAAGTTATAATTTCACATTTTGTATATGTAAAAGTGCGAAAGAGCAACATTTGAAGTTGAACATCCAGCTTTTAAACTCTGTAAAAATCTCAAACTAGCGTTACACAACATTGTTTATTCTCTGCATTTTCGTTTCCAGAGTTGTCTTTAACAACTGAAAACCTGCAAATCCAATTGAAGTTGTATTTGTTATGCATTAAGTGTTGTATTATTTATATTGTTTTCTGAGATAAAAAGACAGCAGTAGTAGATCCACCGTAAGGGCAACGACTTGTAATTCATATAATAATGGGTTTAAGCTTGATATTCATGATTGATGCTGTGCTCAAATCAGATGCTGATTTTTTATTATTCAGAATGATTTTTTCTGAAACCTTCTGTGTGCCTGGTAACTGAAATGAAGATATTGTTCAGAAGTTGTTAACTTTTACATTTTGGTTAATATGCCCTGTCCTTTATATGTCTTTCAGACTGCTCTGCGGAGGCGAGGCAGTAGAGAAACCTTCAAAGATAAGAAGTCTTTAACTCAGGTGTGTACAAAGAAATACAAAGATCAATCCACAAGACTCATACACTGTTAAAACAAAGGTACTTTAATGGCAGCTCTGGTTCCATCAAGACATTTTACAGTGCATAAAACATTCTTTATAGTTGAAAAAGGTTCTTTAGATTAAGTTATTCACATAAAAGAAAATATTTTAAGAATTGTTCACTGAAAGGTTCCTTGGGTAACCCAAAATGGTTCTTCTTTGGCATGACTTCCAAACCTCCCCTTGTGGAAACATTTATTTTAAAGCATGCACAGAACAACACAATATGCCACATGCACTACTTGTTAAGTATATAGACTAGAGAACCTCAAGACTTTTTATATGTTGTCCAGGCTGATTAATTTCTTACAATTTGGCCATTTTAAAATAAATGGTATTGCCTTTTACATTCACATGTTTCTTTCTTTCCAGGAGGACAGTGCGGATCTGCGCTGTCAGCTACAGTTTGCCAAGGAAGAATCGGCTCTTATGCGTAAAAAGATGGCAAAACTTGGCCGTGAGAAGGATGAACTGGAACAAGATTTGCAGAAGTATAAATCAGTATACGGCGACGTAGATAGCCCTTTGTGCCTGGCGGAGGTGACCGGTGGAGGTCCTCACACCTCTCGGGAAGCCGAGTTGCGGTTACGGCTCAGACTGGTGGAAGAGGAAGCCAACATTCTGGGAAGGAAGATTGTAGAGCTGGAGGTGGATAACCGTGGCCTCAAGGCAGAAAACGAAGACCTACGCTGCCAATATGAGAGGGACTGCTTTGGGCGCGAACCCTTCTCGAGTGTCCCTACTTCACCATATGGTGGCGATGCCCTGGAATCTGCGAGTGAACTGCGGCGACACTTGCAATTTGTGGAAGAGGAGGCGGAGCTGCTGCGGCGTTCCATCTCTGAGATTGAGGACCACAACAAGCAACTGACGTCTGAGCTCAACCGCTTCAAATTTGCTCCCAGCCAAGCCAACCGGGGGTCCGAGGGAGCTGAGGGTGGAAATGGAAGCATGCTCAAACCCGGTAACGGAGGAGTACTGCAGGAGGAGCTGAAAACCGCAAGACTTCAGATCAACGAGCTAAGTGGGAAAGTGATGAAGCTGCAGTATGAGAACCGGGTGCTAATCTCTAACATGCAACGCTGTGACCTGGCGGCACACTTGGGGATACGCACCAGTAGCCCAAGGGATAGTGACGTGGATAGTGATGCCGGGCGAAGGGAAGCAGACGAGGATGAGACGGCCAGGCTTCTGCTGCTCCACCCCAAACGTGAAGGTCCTGTTGGTGGGGAAAGCGACTCCGATGACTTGTTTGAGAAAACATCGACTTCTGGATTTGTCAGTGGCGAGAAACCCTCAGGTCCTGGTGAACTGGGAGTGGTCGAGTTGGCCCAGAGGAGACGGGAAGACCGGGAGACGCTCAATAATGTCAGGCGTGAAGCTGAGCGGCTTGGTAAAACGGTGGAGCGGCTCATCGTGGATACGGACAGTCTGATCCGAGAAGGTCGTCTGGTTGTCCTGGGAGGGGACCTTCTTGTAGAAGGTTCGGAGTTCAGAGGCGATGGGGACTCAGCTGAATCTAAACCTGACTCTCAGGTGCTGGATTCCATCAACACCCGCATGAGGGGTTTCCGTTCTGAACTCCAGCAATTCATGGACAAAGTGGACCACCTAGGAGAGGGTCTAAGGGACCGTGCTGACGACCTTTCCCCAATGCCCAACCTCACCGAATCTAGCAGCTTCCTTTCCACGGTTACCTCCATGTCAAGGGATTCACCAATCGGAACACTAGGAAGGGATCTGGGGATGGACTTCCAGGTAGGTTATGTGTAACACAACCTTTTCACCTTTATTCTGTGTTTGCCGTCACATGCGATCACATGACATGACAACTTCCTTTTTTCCTTTGCTGCTTCCTCATTTGAAAGTCCTTTTTTGAGAATGCATACACCTTTATATTTATTCTGCATCTTCATTTATCATATATCGAAAGTCCTGAAGGCACCAGCTATTCAACTAATTTGGCTGGCATGACTCTTTATCTTAAACCAGAAACAGCACCCAACTGAGAGATAAAAAGGGAAATAGGGACTTGCTTGAGGCTGTAGGTAGAGTATTTTACTAGCAAACTGGTTATGCAGTTGTCTTGACAGAAGTGATATTTCTTGTCTTTTTTTTGCTGTAAGTTATGTGTGTGAAAGATTAATGGGAGTTACCAGCAGGAGACACAAAAGGACACAGTTGTAAATTCATTTTTGACATTAATAACCTTCAGCATAAAAACAGGCAGTTAAACAAGTCCACCAGACATCACAGAACAACACTCACTCACCAATATTAACTGACCACTCGGTTTTTGAGAACACCATATTACTTGTGCTTTTTTTGCTGTATGTACATGACTTTTCTGCATGCATGGACTATCCAGATAACCTGTTGTACTACATTTGTCTAAATGTGCAGTAAACGATAAGGCACACTTCCTGTAATACTATATCCCACAATGCAATGCACATTTCCCCAAGCACCACCCAGCTCAGCCAAGATGCCCTTACCTCTCCTTTCCTAGCATAATCACCCTCGATGCTGCTCATAAACACCTGCATCTATACCTGCCCCATACTCTTACTCACAATCTCCTTGTCTCGCACCTGGGGCAGGGGGGTGTTTAGGGGTACTTCCTGTATGGCTTCACAATGCTATGTGTATTGTTTTGTTGTCATTGATTTGCAGGGTCCAAAATTTACTGTGCCAATAGTGGGCTAACTGAGAAATATTTGCCAGCCATAAATATTTCTTACAGCCATAAAAGTGCATTTTACTGAAGGTTATTTCTTCCCCTGGAATAAAAATGTGACAAGATAATTATGAGTGTTTGTCTCGCAAATCATTTTGCACAATTGTGAGTTTACAATTCAGACTTTTTTCAGAATTCTAAATTTGCATCTTGCAATTTTGACTTTTTTTTTTTTTTTTTTATAGTTCTGAGTTACATCTCGCAATTCTGACAGATTTTTTTGGGGGGGATCATCTTGCAATTCTGATTTTTTTTAATGATTATTCTAAGCTTACATCTCACAAATTCTGACTATTTATCATTGCAAGTTAACATCTAACATTTTTTCCTCAAAAATACATGAGAAATCAGAATTGTGAGTTAAAAAGTTACCATTACATTTATTTTTTATTCCATGGCAGAAATAAGCTTTGATAGTATTTTGTATTTCTTAGTCAATATTAGTTATATTATTTTCATGCATATTTGTCACAAATAATAGTGCAATTCACAGCATCACATGCAAGTGCATGAACCAGCTGTGAGCGCTTGAATGGTGCACGAACTTGTATTCAGTTATAAATTGTGTTTCAACACATTTTGCAATGCATCAATGCATGAAGTCAATCTTGCATTGCTAGAAGCAAATAACACCCGCTGGCCAAATGCTTGTAGCAGCATTCGCATACTTTCTTAAAATCTGTTTCTGGCCTTAAACTTCACTTCTGACAAAAACAGGAGGATGCATTGTGTTCTAGGTCCTAATATTTTCATATTTACATGTTGCACTTCTTAATAAGGTTATGAGGATTAAACTGATCTCCTTTGTATTTTTGTTAACCGGCACTTGTCAATTTTGGACCCGACTGATGTGGCATGATGTATAGCCAACTAACATTTACTAAAATGGCAGTAAAATGTGTTTGTCATCACCTGGGGTCTGGCCTTGAGCAAATCTAGACGTTTTTTATTTGCACAGTTAATGCTGATGCAACATATGTGGAGCATGCAGCCATTAAAGGGGTCATATGATGTTGCAGAAAAGAACATTATTTTGTGTATTTGGTGTAATGCAATGTGTTTATGCGGTTTAAGGTTTTCCACATACTGTACATCATTGTTGCTACTCTATGCCCTCTTTCTGAAATCTGTCGATTTTTACAAAGCTCATTGTTCTGAGAAGCGAGGCCTGCTCTGATTGGCCAGCTATCCAGTGCGTTGTTATTGGCCGAATACCTCAAGCGTGAGATGGAAATGTTATGCTCCTTAACGTATTGTGATGCCGTGTCCCGGCGCGACGAAACAAAACAATAAAAGCCATTATAAACGAGGTATCTGTTGCATCCAGTGGGGACATAATTACTGATTATAATCATAAATGTCTTTTATAACATTACCATGTCTGCATTTGTGATCGGAGAAATGACAAACAACAAGCACTACTCTACACTGCTCAAAGCTCGCGTTTCAATAGTCAGTGGCAAATTCTTTTAATATGAAAACAAGCATCAAACTGTCCTTGCAAAGTTGGAATTGCCCCACTTTATAGAAACAGCCTTTGAGCAAGCCTGCGTTGTAGGCTAACGTTACTCAGGTTCAGGAAATAATCCTCCGTAAAATGCGCTGCACACACGCTAACATTTGGATTGAACTGTTCTGGAACAGAGTTGTAAATAAAACTTAACCACTGATTTCTAGTTTGCCCAAATAAAGTACTTTTGCTTCGAAACACATCGTCTCCAGAACATGCACCGGCGGCAGCAACAACACTACAGCGAGAATAATAGTTCCGCCTTCTTTCATTGCGTATACGTTTGGGCGGTGTTATACAAATCTTCCCACATCGTGACGTAGACATGTTTAAATGAGCCGTTTTAGGAGGGCGTGGTCGAGTCTTAACTTTGATAAAGAATATCTCTTTGTTTTGAGACTTTAGTCTTTGCAACTTCAGGGATCGTATCTATACACAATCAGCTTGTAACACTCCAAAGAGAAAGCAAAACTTGAAAATCACATCATCTGACCCCTTTAAAATGAAATATGGCGGATAAGAAGTGCTTACTCTGCATTTGTGTTTTCGGAGTAACCTCCAGAGGCTCTGTGTGACCTGAACAATACACTCGATCTTTCTTTCTCTATATTCTATGTCTTGTATGTGGTTGATCATTCTCAGGAATAATGTAGCTGTGTCTTTTGTCTCAATGAATGATTTTGAAGTGTTTAATTGTCATATATGCTAAATAGTCTCTGAAAGCTGCCCTCCATAGAACTGCTTGTAGCTTTTTTTCCTGCTTTGTGCTTTGAAACTGCTTTATGATAACATGAGTCAACTTTCCAACAAATAACCTACGGGTTTGACATCTGTTGATGTTTTAGTATGAACTGAGCATCTGAATGTGATGTGATTTGATATTTCACATTTAAGGTTAATAGTGTCTGAATTGAGCTCTGATTTGTTGATTAGCTCATTTGGCTCATGTTCATTGGTGGAAGCCGTTCTTTGCTTTGGGTCTTCATCAAGCATGAAGTCATGGCCGGTTCACCTCACATCTAACAGTCAGATAATGAGAACAGAGCTGAATGCTTGTATAGGATGTTTATTTAAGAGCTTCAGCTCGCTGTCGCGCTGCTTCATCGCATGGCTTCGCTGTGAGCAGCATCCAAACCCTGTCAAAGTCCAACACACAAGCTTCATCCAAAGCCTTTAGCACTCTTCTGTTATCGCTGATCAGGGAATCACAATTACACTATAAATCAATGGTAACTATATAGTATAATATAATCTGATATGTATGATATAATACGGGTTGTATGGATAATATTAACTGTAAAATATTATCTTTCTGTTGTGATGACACATTTTTTTACTTTTTGACAACCGAACAACACAATGAAATCTACTAACGTACTAGCTTGGCAACCTAATTACCAGCTAGCTCAAACTTGACTTTAACCCGTGGTGTGTGTTCGATGTTTTGCTTTCAGGACAAGGACACGTATATCTCAAAAATGTCAAACATATTTATTAATTTGTATTTATATTATAGAATATTATTAGATTAAATCCAATTTTAATGAGTTATTTGTGAAATTTATTTAATTTAATGAAATGTGATTAATTATTAAATAATGTAATTAAAATAAAAGCCAAATCAAATACAAGTCATAGTTTAATATCCTTAATATACAGCAATAATCCTTAATAATATAATTATTTGTATGCATTTTATATATTTTTTGAAAATAATTTTTTAGCACTTATGAAATTATTTTAATTATTTTCTTAATAATGATATTATTATTAATTATCTTAATAATGAATAATAACATTGGTATTATTATTTTTTTAAATCTTTAGGTATTTAATGTTTTCATTATTTTATGTATTATTTTAATTACATTTATTATTTAATTATTAAAATTTCCAATTGCTTTTCATTTAAATTAATGTTAGTTTAATATTAATAATAGTATTAATTATTTTATTATGTAACAATATAATGTGTAATGTAATATTATAATATTAATATTAAGCTAATAATACAATTATTTTTAAATATATTACATGAATTATTTCAAATATTAACTTAATATTAATTAAGCTATTAATTCAAATATTTGTATTAAACTAATAAAAAATGATATTGTTAGTCATTAAAATAATAAAAAATTCATTGCAACTGTAATTCTTATTTTTATTAATATCTTAGTATTAATTGAGCTTGATTTTACAAGTGAAACAAGTATAAGTACCCCCCAGATGTCTTTAAGGCGGTGTGTTTGGACCTGGTCCTGGATTTGGCACGGCACCGTTAGCGTTTAGTCCCGGCGTCAGTCGCTGCACATGTTGGGTTATTGGTTGTAAGACTCATGTATCCCCATCGCATGCGCTTCATAACCAGTGTTTTGCATTCTTTTTCCCCCTTGGCCCTTCCCTTCTTCTCTCTTCATCCCTCGTTTGGTCCCCAGATGTTTCATCCCATGATTCTGTTCCTCCTCATTCTCCTTCTCTTCTCGTCTCTCTCCTACGCCATCATCTTTAAGTTGGTGTTTCTTTCTGCTCTTTTCTTTCTTTTGTAGCCCACTGGCTCTTTCTTTCTTTCTTTCTTTCTTTCTTTCTTTCTTTCTTTCTTTCTTTCTTTCTTTCTTTCTTTCTTTCTTTCTTTCTCTTTCTCTCTCTCTCTCTCTCTCTCTCTCTCTCTCTCTCTCTCTCTTTCTCTCTCTCTCTCTCTCTTTCTCTCTCTTTCTCTCTCTTCTCTCTCTCTCTCTCTCTCTCTCTCTTTCTTTCTCTCTTTCTTTCTTTCTTTCTTTCTTTCTTTCTTTCTTTCTTTCTTTCTTTCTTTCTCTCTCTCTCTCTCTCTCTCTCTCTCTCTTTCTCTATCTTTCTCTCTCTCTCTCTCTCTCTCTCTCTCTCTCTCTCTTTCCTTTCTCTCTCTTTCTTTCCTTTCTCTCTTTCTCTTTCTTTTCTTTCTTTCTCTCTCTCTTCTTCTTTCTTTTCTTTCTTTCTTTCTTTCTTTCTTTCTTTCTTTCTTTCTTTCTTTCTTTCTTTCTCTTTCTCTCTCTCTCTCTCTCTCTCTCTCTCTCTCTCTCTCTCTCTCTTTTTTCTTTCTTTCTTTCTTTCGCTCTCTCTCTCTATCTCTTTCTTTCTTTCTTTCTTTCTTTCTTTCGTTTTCCATTCGGATCATTGTTTTTTAATTCATAATCATTTTTTGAGTACAGTACATTTCACACTCTGAGTTTGGCTCAAACCCACGTTGAGTTTAGTTTTTCCCCTCCTCTCTTTCCCGTCTCGTGTGTGTGGGTTCTGTTTGTCGTTCACCGGTCCCCATGCACCTCCCTCTGTCTCTTCCTCTCCTCCACGTCCCCTCTTCACTCACAGTACGGGCGCAGGGAGGAGCAGGAGTGGTGCCTAGAGCGGCAGAGATGCCCGGAGGTCCCGGGACAGGGCCAGGGCTCCGTCACAGCCAGGGGAGGCCCTGGACTCAGTAGATACACCAGGCCCCACAGTTTCAGACCCGAGGTCAGTGCCTCGTCCATCTCCCTCTCAACTTAAAACAGATACGTTTCCAAGTGTCCTTGCAGTGCCTCTGACTTCCTGAAACACCTGACAGTTCTAACGCATGCATTTTCCCATGCACTACCAAAACGAGCGTTTCTGTAAAGCCTTGGTTATCTTTGGACGTCGTCATGTGCTTGATGGAAATACAGAAGTAGCTGGAACAGTAATGTGGTGTTGTTTTCAAGAAAGTGCTGCAGTTTCAGAAAACTGTCACAGTTACTGACTATCTATGCATTGCTTTTCTCTGAAGGTCAGCCTTAAAATTTAATATAATGATTTTTTTTACATTTTATTGAAACTGCAAGATAATTAAATAATGAAACATGTATTTAATTTAAATTATTGATTCAATATTATATAATATAATAATAAATATATTTTAAGAAATCAAATCTTATGTAATTAATAATAACGTTACTCATATTTTAAAATATCGTAATAATAATGCTCATAAATGTACATTTTACAATTATATGATAGTAGACCATTAAAGTTGTACTTGCAATAAAAGCAAAGGTTTTCCTATTTAAAGTATAACCATACATGAAAAACTCCTCAGCTGATATCAGACATAACCAAGGCTGTGATCCTCTTTTTAACATTAAAAGGCCAGTAAGAGCTGTTTAGGTGGTGTATGGAAAGAGCCTTTCCTTGTGAAAATGTGCAGTACAGATCAAAACCGAGGATATATTCACACACTGGTTCGTTCAGAGGTGCCAGATCTTAAAACCTGAACCACAAGGGTTGCATCTAAGCCTGGAGTATTTATGAATCTGGCTACAGATGTCAAAATAAAAGTTTTATCAGATTTGAATTGAATGTGAGTGCACTGGTGTTTGAGCACACAGGTAACAGTGTGTGAATATTGACTTTCTCTGTCTGACAAATCTCCCACAAAAACGATTAATATGTCTCTGGATCTGTTTCAAAACCTAGCGTTCGTTGTTTAGGCATCATAGACACATTCTGGAGGTGAAACCTGGCCTAAACTATGATGATGCTCGTTTTAAAATACCTTTTTGGGTATATTATGGCAAATGCAATCCTATAATGCATTAAATATATTTATCAATATATTAGATTAAATAAGTGCATTAAATAGTTATTAATATACATTAAATCAACATTTTATTTCCAATTATTTTAGTATTAAGAATAATAAATTGTATTTTACACAATATGTGTGTGATTTATTTATGATTTTCTGAGTATTTTGTTATGAACTTGATGTGTATGTAGAGTGTTTTCAATTTCTTATGCAAAATGCCATTTATGATGCTGCCTATGAAGACAGAAAAGCTGCTCCAGGTTTTGAAACAGAGCCTGTTTTCAGAGGGAAAGGAAAGCCTATGGCATGCTTTACTATAAAGAGCAATTCTGCCTAGTTTGTGCATCTTTATTTAATTTAATAAAATGCAATAAATCTCTAATGTAATAAAACCGAATGTCATAAAATAGCACTTCCAGTTATTTTACACCAGGTTCCTAGACCAGATACAGCAACTGCATTGATTCATCTGATGCAACTAAATGATCTAGCCGAGAGCAGTTCAGTTCGTTCACTTAATTCACATCATTGTCTCTCAGTGATTCTTTCGTTTCTTCTCACTCCGCTCACAATCACTGCTGTTAATTTAAAATCACACTGTTTGTCATGAATTACGATCACTCACCATCCTCTCACGCAGGGGCTTTGGGAAATGTGATGTTTCTGTTGAGAATAAGGGCTGTATGTGTTAATCATGTCATCTGTTGATATATATATATATGTTTGCATTTGTTGTGTGTTTGTCCCAGTTTATGTGCTGTCCCTTAAAACAAAGAACTCGAGAACAAACGCGTTTCTCTCTTGTAATTATAGCCTGCTGTTACTGATCCAATGCACTTGAAGGCAGCATATGCTTATTCTGTCATCTTTATGATTAACGATGGTATACGTTATATGAGCCTATGATATACAATAGTTTTTATTAATATTTAGATAATTCGATTTTATATTTCTATATCTAAAATTTCTAAATTGAATAGTAAAAATACATTTTGTCATTTAGTTGTCTGTTTTTTGTCTTTTTTACCATTTCTATATGGTATTAATTAATGTATTATTATTTTATTATTATTCGTTTATTAATATTACTTTTAGATATTTTTGTAATTCAGCTTAAAACAAAAATGAGAAATGTTGTTTTGAAAAATAGTAGAAATTAAATCATTTTACATTTTATTTGATTTCAGTTCATGTTTATTTAATTTCAGATAACAAAATATTTGTTATGGTTTTAGTATTAGTTAATATTAATAACCTTGATTCACTCTTACAATGAGACATTTGTGAGCACTTACAAACAGCAGCACATAAAGCACAGCTTTAGTATTTCTTGAGAGTAGAAATGAATCTAAATTGATAATGAGCTTCTTTCATGGAGAATCTTCCTTTGGCTGACTGAATTAATTCTCTTGTATTTATCACCAGAGATCCAGAGAGTTTATTAGGATGAATGCAGTGTAATATTTTCCTGCCTAACCATCCATGTAAAGATAGCAAATCTGCCTCTATAAAAACATCACCTCACACCTGCCGTGCTGCACGGGTTTGTGCATGAGAACTGATGGTGTTTCTCTCAAAAGTGCTGGGATTTTGAGACTGCTGTTCTGTGTTCTGATGGGGTCCAGTTCCGTGACCCGGTCCTGCCCGAGATGGGAACACCAACCAGAGAAACACCGCTCCGCCTGGACCACGACAGGAGGATGAGAGCAGGAGTGGAGGAGAGAGACAGCTTCACTTCATCCATCACTCAGGTACATTACTGAACTAAACCGACTTCAGTATTATCTGCTGTAGAGTTGCATTACTGATCAAATTGTATTAGTCTCATCTGTAAAGCTGCTTTGAAAAAATTGTAATTATACAACCCGGATTCCGGAAATGTTGGGACATTTTTTAAATTTAAATAAAATTAAAACTAAAAGACTTTCAAATCACATAAGCCAATATTTTATTCACAATATAACATAGATAAAATAACAAATTTTTAAACGGAGAAATTTTATAATTGTATGCACAAAATGAGCTCATATCAAATTTAATGCCTGCTGCAGGTCTCAAAATAGTTGGTACGGGGGCATGTTTACCATGGTGTAGCATCTCCTCTTCTTTTCAACACAGTCTGGGCATCGAGGTTATGAGTTTCTGGAGTATTGGTGTTAGAATTTGGTCCCATTCTTGCCTGATATAGGTTTCCAGCTGCTGAAGAGTTTGTCGTCATCTTTGATGTATTTTTTGTTTAATGGTGCACCAAATGTTCTCTATGGGGTAAAGATCTGGATGGCAGGCACTCTTCTACTATGAAGCCATGCTGTTGTAATAGCTGCATAATGTGGTTTTGCATTATCCAGCTCAAATACACAATGTCTGGAGGGGAGCATATGTTGCTCTAAAACCTTTATATACCTTTCAGCATTCATAGTGCCTTCCAAAACATGCAAGCTTCCCATACCGTATGCACTTATACACACCCATACCATCAGAGATGCTGGCTTATGAACTGAGCGCTGATAACACGCTGGAAGGTCTCCCTCCTCTTTAGTCCGGAGGACACGGCGTCTGTGATTTCCAACAAGAATGTCAAATTTGGACTCGTCTGACCATAGAACTCTTTTTCACATTGAAACAGTCCGTTTTAAATGAGCCTTGTCCCACAGGACATGATGGCGCTTCTGGACCATGTTCACATATGGCTTGCATGATAGAGCTTTAGTTAGCATCTGCAGATGGCACGATGGATTGTGTTTACTGACAGTGGTTTCTGGAAGTATTCCTGGGCCCATTTAGAAATATCAATGACAGAATCATGCTGATGATTGATGCAGTGTCATCTGAGGACCCGAAGACCACAGGCATCCAACAAAGGTCTTCGGCCTTGTCCCTTACGCTCAGAGATTTATCCAGTTTCTCTGAATCTTTTGATGATGTTATGCACTGTAGATGATGATGTTTGCAAAGCCTTTGCAATTTGACGTTGAGGAACGTTGTTTTTAAAGTATTCCACCATCTTTTTACTAGGGGTGTAACGGCACGTATCGGGTACCGAACGGTTCACGGGCAAGTTCCAAATGTAAGTGATCATCCCTATGCCCTTGGAGTGTGGTCTTTGGAGTGAGCAGGGCACGTGCGGGTCATTATGTAGTCGTTTGGAATGCACTTGGTGAAGGGAGCGTAATTTCCTCATTATCTTCAGCTGGGATGTTCCCGTGACAACGCAGCACAGTGTTCGTCAGCAGATGTATATAAATAAATATATAAAGTGTATATATATATATAAAGCTTTTAAAATGTATAATTTTGTTTATGCCGTGTCCTTCAGCGAATCTGCTGACGCACACTGTGCATTATATGACAATATGATTTTATAGTTAAACTAATTATTGCTTTATTGCTGGTCCAAGACGGTTTACCAGCCTAGCCAGGTACCCGGTAACTTTTAGTCTGGCTAATCATCCACCTAAACTAGTTTAGTCCAGCTAGCAAACTGCACAATACAAATTCTTTATAGATGGATTTTCAAGTAGGAATTGCTTTTCTACTTGCCTCAAACATCCACATGATCTTTCATAGTTTTATTGCTGTCTATGCAAGCATGCATCTGTCTTATGTCATAATAATAACCATAACTCTGTCTTTGAATGCTTTGTCTTGTGCAGGAGGAGGAGAGGAGACGAGCCGAGGCCCGGCGAGGACTCGAGCTGCAGGGACTCCAATCTCATGAGCCAACATGGCCGCAGGAAAGAGTCCTGCTGCATCAGGAAGTGAAGTTGTTCCACCACAATATGGTCATTGTCTACATGAAGCTGCGCTGGATCCTGATGCACTGGAGGCTCGGGCGCAGGACGGATGGACTGGAGGAGGGAGCGCATGCTGAGGTGAGCGGATCCAGAGAACTAGCCTAGAACAGTTGAGCAGGACATTTCTTGAACGTTTGTAGGAGATTTACCCATTGCATCTATTAAAAGTCCATACAAATGTCAGTGTAACATTACATTTGGTCATTTACCACATGCTTTATTTTAAAGGGGTTTTGTTTTGTTTTGTTTTTGCACCTGTGATTATTTCTGGACTCTTATTATGTATTTACAGATGCATGACTGCATTTAGCATATAAATAAATAATATAATGAAACAAAACAATTAAATATTTTTTATATAAAACTAAAACTAACGGAAAAAATAATGATATAAATACAATTTATTATTTTTTGTTTCAGTTTTATATCAAATATTATTTTTTTAATTTTTTAATTTTTTATTATTATAACACATTTTTTATATTTATTTTTTTATTTTTATATTATATTATATAATATTATATAATTTTTTTGTTTTTTTATTTTTTTATTAAGTTTTGATTAAACTATTACTGACAGAAATAATGAACTTTCTGAGATGCAAAAGATGAATAATATGAAGTTTGTATTTATGATAAGTTCTTGTAGACGTGTGTCAGTACTTGTTTTATATATACATATAGATATAGATGTGCTTGTCTCTCTTTTCCTGGCAGTCAGTCGTCTGATGAACCATTTCATCTTTGGAATAGTATGAATTAGTTTGAGCACATTGTATGATTTTTCATTTCACAGTCCATCTGTCATATCTACAACAGCTGCTGCTGTAAACAAACGTTAGTTTTCTGAAGCATAACCAAATTTAACAGTGAAGCTCAAGAACATTTCCAGAGCAGTAATATTAGTTAGACTCAAATGATTTTCAACATATCAATACATCATTGTTACTCAAACAGTAAAAGCGTGGCACCAGCAACACCAAGATCATGGGAATGTATGAACTCATTAAATCTATGCTTTAAATGCTTTGATAGAAGCATCTGCCAATGCATTTACAATATAAATACATGCATTAAAGTACATTAATACTTCAGCATAATTAATGCATAATCCGGTAATACAGGTATCACAGGGGTTTTTTTAAAAGAAAGAAAATACTAATTTTAGTAGTAGTAAAAACACACAGAAAAAATCTATCTTTATACATTTAATATAAAAAATTAATAGGCTTTTTTATGGTATATTTTATAGAATGGGTGAATCTCATTAAAAAAGTCCTGGTCAATCTTAAATAAAAAAAGAGAAATAATGTAGAAAGAAATTATATTTAAAGCTTGTTTTAAGACCATCAAGATTTTGTAATAAAAGTGATTTAATTTTAATCTTTATTTTTTGTTTAATTGTATTAAGTTTGATAAAAAAATTACTCTAAACATTTTCTCTGCTTTCTCTCTTATTTGTTTCTTCAGTATGAAGGATTGGAGAATATTCCAGAACTGGGCATTATGGTCGACCCGGGTGATGAAGAGACGGAGAGGGAAGACAAAGTGTGCCCCAAATCACAGGAAGTGACCTCACAGAGCCCGGCCACTTCCTGCTGTCACCAGAGAGATTCCAGAACCAGAAACAGGTCAAATACCACAGAAAATAACTGTGTAATGAAAATAATGTCACCGAGATTCACTCACTTTTGTTTTATTTATTTTATAATTGTTTTAATATCACAGCAACACATTCATCAAACGTGAAAGTATGGTTTGTAGTAGTGATGATGGGTAAATGAAGACTCATGAAGCACTGAGGCTTTCCTCTGACTGTTTCAGGAAAAGATTCAAAGCTTCGCGAGTGTCAAAAATAGCATCATCTGGTGGTTATTAAAAAATACAGCAGTCAAAAGACCGTGAAAGACGCTCTGTCGGACGAAGCAGCGACCACAAATTCAATAGATCGACTGTTACGTGCACAAATAAAAGCTTGTTTGTTTGTTGAATTTCTTTCTCTGATAAAATAATTTACTCATTAAACTGTGGCATTGAATGCCAATATGAATATCAATATGATGTAATAGAAGAATATGCACACATGAATTGCATATGCCAAATATTGAATTTTTTCTGAAATAATTTGTATTCTTCATATTTCTTGTATTGACTGGGAAATGTAATTGAATAAGTCTGAATGGAAACTCGTAAAGTAAGATCTGTGGTTTCGAACATTCACACGCACACGTGATTGGACAGAAAGTGTGGCGTTGTTTTTCGTTGATCACGTGATTCTCTGAAAACACTACGCGCTCCGGCACAGCTTCGTGAGAAATTACGCTGCTCACTCGATACGCGCTTTGAAGCTTCAGTGTCTTATGTAACATCACTAGTTTGTTTCAGGAGTGTATTTCTACAATTTTAATAAGTGTCGGTTGTGCCAAATACAAGCACACTTCTATTCTATGGCAAATTAATTGTAAAGTTTAGCTTAAATTTCATTACAAGACATTTTTAATATATTTGCATTTATTAATTTAGCAGATGATTTACTAATACAAATTAGTCAAACAAGAAGCAATTAATTTTAAGCAGGCAAGACGAGCTGTAATAATCCACAGTGTTTAGGCATAATTTGGGATGCGAGATTGTTGTTATTATTTTGTATATTAAACAAACTATATGAAAAAGGAAATTTGTGCTCATGATTGTTCACCTTAAAATCTCTCTTCTCTGTGCTCTGTAGTAAATATTAAATCAGTGTAAATGTTTCAGTGGATGTTTGCTCCATATAAAGCAGTAAACGTTCTCTCGGCTCGAGTCTATTATTTAGCCGCTCTAAGAGCAGCAGTTTGTGAACACTTTAGTTTTACAAATCAGTAAAAGCTGCCACGATCTCTTGTTTGTAAGGATGTGGTCTTTTCTCGGCATGCATAGGGTTTGCAATGAATTTCAGTAGAAGTCATTTGTGCTGGACATGCACTTTTAACACGAATGCAGTTGGCTTCATTGATGCTGTGGTTTTCTGCTGTGCTGACGAAGCTTACATACTACTGAGGGAATATATGTTCTTAGTACAGTATTGGTTTATTGAACCGTCACTCATAGCACATTACTGTGAAAGTGTTATTTCTGCACAACTGGCTGCTCTAAATTAAAATGCAGTGTTTGAATATAACATTATTTCCATAAATGGTGAATTAGAATTTTTTATTTGTTTGCAATTCTGTTTAATGCCACAGAAATTGCACACTTTGTCTTTGAACTTAAGAGAGATTTAACATTAAGAATTGATACATTTGCACTCACTTCCAGTTTAAACAGGACGCCTTTGAAATGACATGAGTGTGAATCAATAATGACAGAACTGTTTCTTTAATTAAAGCCACTTAGGAGCGGCACTGACTAAGAGAGACGAGTTATTGTATCACGATTAACTCTCTCCCACATATGCAGAAAAAGAATAATCCCAAATCAAATATTTTAGTAAAATCTCACTGATTTCTCCTATATAAGATCAACAGAGACTAGACAGACTAAAAGAAGAAAAAGTACTGCTTCTCAATTATGAGATTCCATTAGTTAAATTATGAGATTACATTGTGAGTGTTCTTGTGGCTCAGTGGTAGAGCATTGTGTTAGCAGAGCAAAGGTTGTGGGTTCGATTCCCAGGGAACACATACTAATGAAAATGTATAACCTGAATGCAATTGTAAGTCGCTTTGGATAAAAGCGTCTGCTAAATGCATAAATGTAAATGTACATTAGTTAAAATGAAATAAATACTATTACAAATACAACTACTACTACTAATAATAATAATACATTTTATAAAACAACAGTACGACTGGAATACTGTTGTGGTTGTTATTTTGTGTGCTTTCAAACATTAAACCATAGAGCATTTATTTTGGAAACTTCTCTTATGAAATGCTTCTCTTTTGTTGACAACAGATTTCTAAACCATTCTCATTAAAAACATGGTAAGATGTTTGACGTATGTTGCGTTTTCAATGTCACAGATCTTGCAGAGATACAGTGGAGCTGCATTTACAGCGAAGCATGAAAAGATTGCTGTGCTGCTTCACCTTGATTCATATTGTAGGTGTATCTCGGCATTGTTAGAATTAATATACTAGTTGACAGATACTCGCCAAAGCTGATTTTAATCACATTTGGCTCTTGGCAAGTATTAATGATCTGAGCTGCTGTTCACAATCATTTTATAGCTCTACACACTTACTGGATGCAACTAGTGGCTTGTTTGTGTCTTTTCCCTAAAGAATAGCAGGAGAAACATCTGAGACGATTTAAACGGAGAACTCCATCGAGCTCTAACAGAGTGATAACTGTGTGGTCTGTGTGTGCAGGCGGGTGACAGTCGGCGGGTGCTGCATGCCCTGCGCTCTCTGCTGGAGGAGTTCAGGACGGAGCTCCGCGAGGAGGCCCAGCGGCGCTGGCAGCTGCAGCAGACGTTAGCCAATGAGAGAGCGGCGTGGGAGATACAGCGCGCTGAAATGAGGAGTAACGTCACCAAGGTACAGAAACAAACCTCACATCACAGCTATACAGCACCTAAAACCTGACTGTTGTCTACACAGGGAGCATCCTAACAGACGTGGAACCTCATTAGTGACTAAACTCAAACGCTCTACATCAAATCAACTTTATTACAGGTCACTCACTCATTCACGAGCCTGGGATTAAGCACAAACTATTATATATGTAAAAATAGTTACTTTTTAATAATAAAAATAAATTCTGCGTTAAAAAGAACAACGGTTTAATTATATGGTTTAAAAAGCATTTTAAAATAAGATTTTTTATATATATATATATAAGAATATTTTAAACTAAATTATTTACTCTCCCATTAAAAAGTCTAGGGAAATTAGAAAGAAATTAATACATTTATTAAGCAAAGACACATTAAATTGATCGAAAGTGACAGTAAAGACAATTAAGACAAATTAATGCTGTCCTTTTGAAATTAGCATTTTATCAGAATCCTGAAAAGAGAAATGTCACAGTTTCCATAAAAATGTGAAGTATTACAACTGTTTTCAATATAATAATCAGAAAAGATTCTTGAGCAGAAAATCAGGATATTATAATAATTTCTGAAGGATCATGTGACACTGAAGACTGGAGTAATGATGCTGAAAATACAGCTTTGATCACAGAAATAAATTACATTTTGAAATATTGTATATTCACATAGAAAACAGTTAAATTGTTAAAATATTTCACCATATTGCTGCTGTATCAAGTAAACACAGCCTTGGTAAGCAGAAGATAATTATTTCATTAAAATAAAAATAAAAAGTAAATAGCATTTTTAAACCATTAATCAATTTTATCAATGACTGTCTAAAAGGTCAAATTCGGTCTTGTCATAAAACTAATTTTCTTTAAATCTTAACGAGACATAAATCTAGTTAAGCAGCATCTGCAGTGCCCTGCGTTGCTGTCGGCTCACAGTGACTTGTGTGCTGTTTTGGTGTCGGTGAGTTGAGGAGCATCTTTAAATAGCCAGCTATATTTATGCAGTGGTGCAGTTCGGCCGTCAAACACAGTCATGGTCTATTAAAGAAAGCAGATGTCATTCAGACAGTGAGTAGGTTTAGGAACATCTGGCTAGACGTGTGAGGAAGGTGTATCTGGACTATCCTGCATCTACGTTTACTGCGTTTCATTTCGGCTATTTGGCAAACTTACACTCCGAGTATGCATTTACAGTTGCTGTTTAGCTATATAGAGTCCTATTTGTGTGTGTTTGTATGGCTGTGTTCAGAATTGAACACTCACACACTGCTGTTTCCATTCTCAACAGTATGTACTGCATACTATACACTATATACTTGTTGTGTAAAAACAAACAATTGCTCTTAAATGGCAGTAAACCAAATACAAAAATAATAGAAACAATCATTCATATTCATTAGATGTTATTGTTAATACTAATAATTATTAGAGGTGGGCATAGATTAATTTTTTAATCTAGATTAATCTAGATTAAAATGGCTCATTTGAATTCTGCGAAGGCATTCAGAATATGTGTGCTACCCAAATAATGACTAAAAGTAAGTCTTTGAGAACGGGTTTCTCAAGCCAGGTGGCGATAGACCAGGGGCTCATCTCCTGTTTCCAAAATGCATAACAAACTTTAATCTCTTCCCGTCCTAATCCCACGAAAAAACTGGGGAAAATCCCGTTCCACTCCCGGAAGAATGACTCCCATTCCCTCCCACTCCCGTGTTGTTGTTTTGTTTTGTTTTTTGCCGATAACTGTCAATTACAGTAAAAATATAGTACAGATCACAGCGTGCCCACCTTATTAGTTGAATAAAACCCCAAAATGTCGTTTTTTGTTATTATATTGAACTGAAAGCCATCTTATTATGCACAGTGTTGCACAGATTAAATTTCATGTAAATCATCCATGCTAACACACACGTCTTCTATTTTTATTTTTTGACATTTCACTCTCTATAGATATATTTTTCTATGTACTGTATTTTTAGATATATTCGAGTTTGAAGTTTCTCGCTCAAGTTCACATGAGACCTAAAGCGCATCCTGTTTGCTTAAAAGCGCAGCGTTTTCGTTGTTATTCTGAGTGCACACAAATAAGCGTAGAGTCTTTACAGATTCGAAAGATGTATTAGGCTACTTTTATCTGTATGACCAAAATGACGGAGATGTAAGAGCAAGTGAGCGCACGGAGCCTGTCTTGCAGCAAACGCAGCTTCCACACAAACACTTCAATAGCGCACATTTCTCTAGGTTAACATCATATTGAGCGGCCATGTAAAGTTGCTACTACATACATCTTTCAGATGAAAAGCCATATTTGAGGTTGATGAATGATAGGTGAGTGTTTGGATGTCCTGCCCGATTGTATTACCACATAGACCAGCCGTTAACAATCTGTCCATCACGGACTGCGAGCCTCTAGTTCGAAGACTCGTTCTCGCCCCCTACAGTGCAATTCGGCTAGGTATACATCCGCGCTAAAATATCAGGGTGAAAGTCATCATAGTGCGTAGTATAGACCCAGCTCCCAACCCAACTTTGAGAATAGATTAACGGCGATATTTTTTTTATCGCCGATAAGAGTCTCACGTTAACGCAGCACGTTAACGCCGATAACGGCCCACCACTAATAATTATTAATAATACTAATGTTCATATTAATTAACAATAATAATAATGCTAGAATGTTGTCATATGATGCAATAATTTTGCATATTTGATTCAGTGAGTGTTCTAAGTTATTAGTATATAGTAATACTATTGTTATTGATAATAATAATAATAATAGTAATATATTAATAGTAATAATACATGCTAATGATAAATTGTTGGAATATAATGTCAGTAAGTTGTGTTTAATTTAGTAAGTGTAATAATAATAATATATTAACAGCATTAATACATGATAACGTGATGTTAATAATTTGCAGGTTTAATTCAACAAGTGATATTCTATAAACATATTAGAAATAGAGTTATTTCAAATTTGAATCGAATTGTTTAAATTAAAATCCAAGAAGCTGATGTCATAAACTTCTTCTTAAACCAAGAAGTCGATGTTATAAATCTCAGCTGTATTTGCGGTTCATTTATCATACTGTAAATGGAAGGTCCAGTGTAGTGCATTTAATTATGGAATACATGGTTTTATTCAGTTATTCGGTGCATATATAACATGTGCATGCTCTGCAAGACTGTAGTTTTCCATTTCAAACATTCTGTTCCCTGTCTGCAGCTGCAGGATACGAGAGGTGAGTCTGCAGGCGCAGATGAAGGGGCAGACTCTGCAGACGTGTTACAGCAGGAGCGGGAGGAACAGCGTCGTCTGCTGGCCGACAGTCACAGCACAGCACTGGAGCTGCACTGGAAACTACAGCACGGAGAAAAGCGCTGGACCCGTGAGAGGAATGAACTACTGGAGCGCTTCGAGAAAGACAGACAGGAGTGGGACCGCAGCATACGGGAAATGCACCGAAAGATGGAAAAGGTCCAGGACGTAAATCCTGCTTATTTCACTCATACACATCAATACATGGTAGACATGACATTTACAGTAACTGCATTCAGTGCTGAAAAGCTCTATAGCCTTTAATACAATACAGATTGTGTCAAAGCAGCTTCACAGAGATAAACAGGAAAATAGCAGAATCAATAATGGAAACTCATTATTTCATGATATAATCCACTGTATTCAGCATCTCAGAGCAGCTTGGTTCACATTAAATGCATAAAACTCTGTTTGCGCTGCGAGTTTAACATGTGTTTGGTAATGCAACATGCACTAAGTTCACTTTATTTAAACATTTCCAACATTTGAAAATAAAAAATATGAATACAAATAATAAATACCTAAATATTAATATTGTAACGTGTAGTGTAAAGAAAGTATAATTATTAAATATTGATTTTTTATATATATTGTAATTTACAGTAGTAATATATCTGTGTTCATTTATAATAATTACATTTAAATATAATAAAATAATTATAACTAAAATTACTATTATTATTACATTTGATTGAGTTCCAGCTACAAAGTCAAAATAAATCACTTTTAATAAAAGATTAAATGAACATGGGAATGTTTTGTTGAATTATTGAAATATTAACTCAGGAGAGACTTCAAGTAAATGTTTCACATCTAAGGGGTTCAGCTGGCCAAAAACCCTGCCTTGGAAGATATTTGCCTAAGACAGTTGGCAGGAAGATGGCATACTAGGTCTTGAAACAAAGCTAACATCTCCTTCTCCACCCCAGATGCAGAAAGACGTTCTTCAGTCAGAAGGAGGCACAGCGCATGTCTTCTCCCCTCAGGAGAGCCCCTGTAAGGCTCCTAGATCTCCACGCTCCCCCTGCACAGCCGCACACACACGCTCCCACTCTGACTCAGAGGCCACGCTGGAGGAGAAAGGGGCGATGGGCAGACCCAGACCCTTTGAGGGACACCGGCCCCCAGAGAGCCTGTTCCTGGATGCCCTCTTTCTGGATCCTCTCAGCGAAGCCGTGCCTCCTCCATCACGCCTGGAGAGCGAAAAGAGGTTCCCTCACCTGAAGGAAGTAAGAGACCGAGTAAGACATCAGTACATACTGCACAATAGGAAAACATTTGATCATGCATTTTATTAATATTTTTTGTTTTTTTCTTGAGGCCCACCATCAATCGATTTTTGCTTTTTTTGTCATTTATTATTAAATATGCTGTTTTGCTGCTGTAAAAGAGTTCTGTATGTATTTGACCTATTATGATTGGCTAACATATTTGCATGTGAAATGAGGAAGAATTATTACATAGCAAAACAATCTGCACTCAATGTACCATATAAATTCTGAAAGCAAGTTAACATTTTGTGGCTTTTATGTTTAACTGTTTTGTTGTTTCAGGCACTGAATGAGATTTCTGAGAATGAGGATCCTGGCATATACCCTGAGGTATGTGTGTGTTTGTGTATGTGTGTGTTTATGAGTATGTGTGTTTATGAGTATGTGTGTGTTTATCAGTATGTGTGTGTTTACGAGTATGTGTGTGTTTGTGTATGTGTGTGTTTATGAGTATGTGTGTGTTCTGAGTATGTGTGTGTTTATGAGTATGTGTGTGTTCTGAGTATGTGTGTGTTTACGAGTATGTGTGTGTTTATGTGTGTGTGTTTACAGTATGTGTGTGTTCTGAGTATGTGTGTTTTTATAGTAGTATGTGTTTTTATGAGTATGTGTGTTTTATGAGTATGTGTGTGTTTGTGTATGTGTGTGTTTACGAGTATGTGTGTGTTCTAGTATGTGTGTGTTATAGTAGTATGTGTGTGTTTATGAGTATGTGTGTGTTTATAGTATATGTGTGTTTGTAGTATGTGTGTGTTCTGAGTATGTGTGTGTTTAATATATGTGTGTGTGTTTATATGTGTGTTTTATAGTATGTGTGTTTTTATAGTAGTATGTGTGTTTATAGTATGTGTGTGTTTATAGTATGTGTGTGTTTATAGTATGTGTGTGTTTATGAGTATGTGTGTGTTTACAGTATGTGTGTGTGTTTATGAGTATGTGTGTGTTCTGAGTATGTGTGTGTTTACAGTATGTGTGTTTATAGTAGTATGTGTGTTTATGTATGTGTGTGTTTATAGTATGTGTGTGTTTAGTATATGTGTGTGTTCTAGTATGTGTGTTTCTAGTATGTGTGTGTTATGAGTATGTGTGTGTTTGTGTATGTGTGTGTTTACGAGTATGTGTGTGTTTATGAGTATGTGTGTTTATGAGTATGTGTGTGTTTATGAGTATGTGTGTGTTTATGAGTATGTGTGTTTTTATGAGTATGTGTGTGTTTTATGAGTATGTGTGTGTTTATGAGTATGTGTGTGTTTATGAGTATGTGTGTTTACGAGTATGTGTGTGTTTATGAGTATGTGTGTGTTTATGAGTATGTGTGTGTTTATGAGTATGTGTGTGTTTACGAGTATGTGTGTGTTTGTGTATGTGTGTGTTTATGAGTATGTGTGTTTATGAGTATGTGTGTGTTTGTGTATGTGTGTGTTTATGAGTATGTGTGTGTTTATGAGTATGTGTGTTTATGAGTATGTGTGTGTTTATAGTATGTGTGTGTTTATAGTATGTGTGTGTTTATGAGTATGTGTGTTCTAGTCAATGCAAGTTTTGCTCTTCTCTTAGGAACCTAATAGTGCTCTGAAGAATAGCAAAGCTTGACAAAACTTAAAGACAAGTAATCTTATATTTCAACGCTGAAAGATGTATAATATGATTAGGGTTAGTTTGTCATAATTATAAGTAGAGTGGTGTTTACAATGATTGAAGATACCACAGTTTACTTCTAAAGGTGTAAGATTTGTCAGTTTATAGTTAACGTGATTCTAGCCTCAGAAAACATTCCTAATTTGTTTATTTTAAACATTGCGTGAATATGAAACCTTTAGTTGCTGGTTTTGTTATCTGGCAGTGAACTCCTATGAGTCCAGGTTATTGACCCCATGTCCATTTATCATTGTCCTTTTCAAAGGTCTCAACATCTTTTCAGTTACTGCTAATAATCTTCAGTGTCTTTTCCTGACCGTCTCACCTTGTACGCATCAATCAATTTCACTTTGCCCTTGTTTGAGAGCAGGCTAACAGCTATGCTTAGACTGTGCTGTTGTTGTCATTTCAGCAACATCTCTGGAGAATTGTGAATGGAAAGGAATAGTTTAATCTCAGTAGGCCAGAGATTAAATGTGCCAGCAACAAAGGATAGATAAATGCAATCAGTACACAGGTATTGTTCTAATAAATAAGGTATCCTTTGGGGCTGACACATTAAATTGCTACCTATTGAATGCTTTAAAGTATCATTGACATGCTCCTGATGGAGCCATTCCTATGTTCCTAGGGTACTATGTTCCAAAGTTCCCCTGTTCCCATGCTCCAATTCTCTAAGGGTTCTATTTTACCAGTTTCCAGGTTTCCATGTTTTTAGGGTCATAAGTCGGCAGTTCTCAAGATCCCCGGTCCCCAGGCTCCCATGTTCCTTGTATTCTATATCTACCCATTCCCAGGACACCTTGTTCCCAAGGTTCTATATTCCCCACTTCTTAGGGTCCCATATCCCTAGGCTGCTATGTCCCCAGTTCCCAAGAAACCCTGTTCCCAAGCTCCCATGTTCTTGGGGTTCTATTTTCCCCAGTTTCAGGCTCCATGTTCTTAGGGATCTTTGTTTCCCAGTTCCTAGTGTCCCATGTTCCTAGGGTCCTATGTTCCCAGTTTCCAAGATCCCCTATTCCCAGGCTCTCGTGTTTCTAGGGATATGTTCCCCGTCCCCAGGATCCCTTATTCACAAGGTTCTAAAATCCCCAGTTCTTAGGGTCTCATGTTCTCAAGGTTAGGGGAGCATAGGGTTAACTCTGAGAACATATATGTGCTCCCTGGAGACACAACGACTTCCAAAAAGTAAAGAACTACATTGCACTGCTTTATAATATACTCTCTTTGAGCATTTTGTCTATCCTTTGCAGGATAAGGCAATCCCTCAACGAACTGCATCAAAATAAATTCAAAATAGTCAGAATCAGAATCAGAAAGAGCTTTATTTCCAAGTGTGTTTGCACACACAAGGAACTTGGTGTTAGGAGCGTCCAGTACAGAAAGTACAAACATAGTGCAGACAACATATAATTAAGGTAAAAAAACACTAATAATGAAGAGAATAGACAATAATTATGAATAACAATAGTAATAAAATAAAAATATACAGAAAAGAAAAATGACCATAGACAGAACTGTGAATGTGCATGTGTCCTATGCACAGATGAAGGTTTGATGAGTTATTTACTGATGTACAGTATTGGGATGTGTTATGTGTTGTTCAGGTGGGATATGGCCTGGGGGTAAAAACTGTTCTTATTACTGGCTGTTTTGGTGTTCAGTGCTCTGTAGCGCCGGCCAGAGGGCAACAGTTCAAAGAGAGAGTGAGCTGGGTGTGAGGGGTCCAGAGTAACTTTCTTAGTCAAGAGCAGTATTGGTTACCATGTTGGTTGTAATTAGTAATTGGTTACAATGTTTTGCAACACTAATGTAACTTTTCATTTATTTTTGTCTCTGCAGGGCGAAGTCAGTTTGCTCCATGAGCGACTTCCAGCGTTTGATGGACAGCTCCCCCTTCCTACCAGATAAGAGCAAACCTGGCGAGCATGGACGAGATGATGTGACTCCTCCCCTTTCACCAGATGACCTCAAATACATTGAGGAGTTCAATAGTAAGGGTTGGGATCTTCCCACCAGCTCCCTGGCTGCTTGCCCCATTCCTGGCCCAGTAATCCCCTCTCCAGTGATGGAGGCCTGGGCAGAAAGAGCAGAATCCCGAAGGGCCGAGTCTACTTCAGAAGCATTCCAGCCAGCCTCTTGGTACCTGACCACCAGCGCTACCTTGACCACCAACACCATGAGTAGCCAGGAGTACTGCCAAATGCTCCCACTCAGGGCGGCCCAGGGGTGAACAGTATGGGGTGAATGTTCTCCACAGTCCCGGTCGAGGGGAGCGGTCTGCTCCAGGCCCCCCTGAGCAGGAGTACATGTTCTCCAAAGTGACCAAAGTAAAGGAGGGGAGGTAGTAGGAGGTGCTGAGGAGGTGTTTGGAGGAAGCTGGCCGTGTGAGCTTAGGAGTCATTTGGAGCCAGGACTTAGGCCTGGAGAACGTCCATCGATTTGCACTGCAGTCGGATATACCTCATCATTAGAGCTGGAGCTGTTGCGGAATCTGAGCGACGACATGAAGGAAAAGGCGTTTTCTGCCCGGAATGCCATCCGATCACCTTCTGCATCTGGATCCAGCCCTCCGGAAAGGCAGCTACGGGACATGGCATGTCAGACGAATGGTTTAACCACACAGGGAACACAGACCACCCAGACCTTTAGTGTGGGATTGCAAACAGAGGCTCTTCGCACCCTCACAAGCAGCCCTCACCGCTGTCTGACACCCAAAGGAGGCTCCACGCCCATCTCATCTCCCTCACGCAGCCTGAGAAAGATGCAATACTCTCCAGTTGTACAGGCCAAGTTTGAACGCCCATGCTGTTCGCCAAAATACGGCTCACCCAAGCTCCAACGGAAACCCTCAAATTCTGGCAAATCAGAACAACCTACCAGCCAAATCCGTGCTCCCACCTCAACAACCACTGCCCAGCAGCAAAAAGGGAATAACGAATCTGCTTGGGCCCGTTCTACTACGACCAGAGACAGTCCCGTTCACACCACCATCAACGAAGCCCTCTCCAGTCTCTTCAACATCATTGACCACACACCCATTGCTTACGACCCCATGCAGAAATTCAACAAGTCCCCAAGCCGCTCTCGTCCCACTGAAGCAGGGCCTCAAGTGCCAACGGACCCCAAATCTCCCAGTGTTTGTGCTGCACAGGTGCCTTTGAGGAACTCTCGGGGCCGGTCCCCAAGCCCTGTGCAGCTGATTGTAGAGACGCAAGGCGAGAAAACTCCAGAGGTGATAAGCATCAGACAGGACCTATCCGCTCCTCCGGGCTACACGCTAGCTGAGAACGCAGCACGAATCTTGAATAAGAAACTATTGGAGCAGAGCTTCAGAGAAGAAAGGAGGCTTTCTGCTTCATCCGCAGCTGCTCTGAACAAAACCGAAGACACAGAGAAACCAGAATGTCTTGAGGTAACTGAGAGGTTTATTTAATTTTACCTTAAGGAAGAACACTATGTTCTTTTACAGCTCAGGAGAATTAGTCAACTTGAAAAATTGACCTTACTTTCTTAATAGTTGTTCCTGGTCTTATTGTGCATGTGAACATGTTTGTTTTTGTAATTTGACATCAAAATGAATATTTTTTGTTATAAATTCTAACTTTTGATTTCGGACTTTATTATCATGGCAAATATGAGCACAGTTTGAGATATTGTTGAGAGCTCTTCTGAAACTCTAGAGGAGACATGTATATGTCAAATGAGATATTGAGTTATTTCCTTCGGGTACATGGACACTTAGTTTATCTTGTTTTAGTGTATATTACAGTATAAATTTGGCTGCTTGTTAAATGTTTTGGTACTTGAACCATGCAGTTTGAAGGTACAAAATGATGTTATAATAAAGTATCAAAAAGTCTCATTCCCAGCTGCCAAATGCTGCCTGAGCACAGGCCTTATACATCTGAGCTGCATGCTTTAATACGCAGCTTCGTTGCAATGCTAACAGTAGTATAATCACATGCTGCTTGTTTTTTATTTTGCAGTGGAACTAGCTTACATAACTATTCTGGATGCAGGCTGTTCTAATTCACCATAATACAGTTGTATCCAGTGTTTGATGCCTGCCAACCTCGATCCATTTGGAAGATTAATCCCTCACATGAAAGCACGAGACATTTGTCAACAGACAGAGTAGCATTTACTGTAGGAGCAGCATCATTGCACAATCCCATGATGCTATGTAAATGGTCAAAACACATTTACAAAGTTCTTTGTGAGCAGTATATGCATCTGGGATTTGTCTTTTGAATGTAATGGATATTAGGCATGAATACATCCAATACAACTAAAGAAAGGGATTAGCATGGGAGTAAAAATGTGATATTGGAATTTAGATGTTTTTGTACATTTTTTATTGATTAATTCTGTTGTTTGGAATTTTAAATAGAGACAGTCACCTTGCAGAACAAATCTGAACATCAATTAAAAGTACAGATATATTCTGAGTGTAAAAACTTATGTATCATATGTGTATTTATCAGTATTGATCAATGTATGAAGACAAATCTCACAAAAACATGTCCAGGTCACATAATAATAATAATAATAAAGCTATTTTTCTTTACCTTTTTAAAACTATTAATATATAATTACATTAAGAAATGTGTGGCATTAAGACTTATTTATGTATGCTATAATTGTATATTATATTATATCGCAATATTGTAATGATAATTGGGCAACATTTATTGGACCAAAATACAGTTGTTGTTTTTGTTTTTAGTTTTGGGGTGAAATATGACCTGGACAAGTTTTGAGATTCACCAAACTTCTATATTGTGCAGTAATGTTGATATTTAAAGGACAGTGAGCTGCTTTTACAGGTTTTACCGTAGATGCCCTGCGACCCGGCCAGACTTGCCAGACCCCCGCTGTAGCTCTAACCGGAGTCTGATGTGGTGGTGTTATTTTGACCAGTGTGTTTACTCCTGTTTTTCTGGGTTGTCTCCAGAACCATACTGTCTTACTAACTGCACCCTGGGGACTGTAACGCAGCTTGCGCTCGCCGTGCTGTAAGTTCCACCGATCTTACTTGACCTTTGACCTCACAGTGACCTCACTTGTGTTCCGTCTCACGGTTTTTAATGGACTTCTCTCACCGCATGCCACACAGTTTCTAGACACCGTTTCACCGCTAGGCATTATGGGAAATATTGTATGTGCTTTGTTGTGGTCACACTTTCTTTTGTCCTCATGTAGGTGTGAGCATGCCCATCGTCTGATATTAACAATGTCACCAATAACCAGTCATCCAAAAAGCTATCAGAGTTTTTATTGGACTGAAATTATTATCCCAAATATTCATCCACACGGGATAGGATTTCATAAGGCAAAATACTACAACATTTTGGCTGATATATAGTGTCTCAAATTGATTTGTTTGTTGATTTTAAATAATACACACAAATTTTCAAGTACAACGTTTCCAAAATAGACATTTTTAAAAGATACAAAAATAAAGTGTTTAAAATTGACTTAAAGTGATAGTTCACCCAAAATTGAAAATTATGTCATCATTTACTCTAAATCTTTTTTTGTGTTGTTGTTTTGTTCTTTTCTTTCTTCTGCTAAGCAAAAATAAGATACTTTGAAGAATGTTGGTATCCAAACAGTTGATGCTAGACGTTGACATCCGTAGTATTTTTTCCATACAATGGAAGTCAATGGCTACCTTCAACTGTTTGTTTGCCAACATTCTTCAAAATATCTTATTTTGTGTTCAACAGAAGGAAGAAACTCGTAGAGGTTTGGAACAACCTAAGGGTGAGTAAACGACTGAATCTTCATTTTTGGGTGAACTGTCCCTTTAAATGTACAAATACCTTTGGAGTCACTGTATGTCAAACTCACAAGTGGCTTTTTGGATGGTTTAACCATTTTAACTATTAATATATAATCACTTTTACATTTTTCAAAGGTCCTTTGGCTGCCACGTGTTTGTAATGTTATTATTTTTGTCCATTTCAAAGGATCTTAACCTCCCCAGCCCAACTGATGGAAGCTCTACAGTGTACATCTTGTGCTGTCTCAGTTCACTGTGCTGTAGTGTCTGCTGTCTGGTGTTAATGGGATGTGAGCGCCGCTCAATATTACTGCATGCTAGCAGTGACAGTGGAGTGTTGGGGTCGTTTGGGGTTCATTGGCTGGTGTTGGTGTTGGCTGTGCCTTTGCTACAGTGTTTAACATCTGCTGCTAACACTGGGTCTCATTTCTTAACATCTAACAACAACTTTACGCTTGTTCAAAGCTTGTAGTTACGACTGTTGTGTGCTTCAGGTTGATTGTTATAGATTTGTGATGATTTTCATGCAGTGGTATTTTAGTATTATTTATATGTAATATCATAGTATTTATTAATATTTGTAATTAGCATTTATTTGTATAATTTCAGTCATTTAGCTTCTCATTTGTATTAGTTTAATACATGTTTTAGTTATTTAGATGTTATTTTATTTTAGCTTTATTTCAATTAACATAAAACAATAATAATCATGTTTTATTAACAGTACCAAGACTGGTTTCATGTTCGATATGAATTCACTGGAGTGTATAAACAAATCAGAAACATCCAGGTTTGTATTTTTTGGCCTCAGTTGAACTGCAGGACTCTAATCTTCAGCTTGTGTCGGCTTCAAAGTCTCGCTCCAAAACTGAACACAGACTCGTGTAGACAGAGTAAATCCTTGTTTCTGAATTATTCAAGCCACAGAAAATATCACCTCTCACGCTGGAATCTCATTCATTTTTTATTTTTACTTTAGCGCTCAGGAGAACTGTTTAGAATAAATCAAGCTGAATCCATATTTTTCCTTGAAAGCAAACGTTCTGCTGAATCAAAACAAACTGAGTGTTATTCTTTATTATTTTCTACAGACAGTAATGTATTGGGTGTTTATCCATTTTAGTTAAAAGTTTAAACTGTAAAAGCACTAATGCTTGCAGACCAGT
The DNA here is from genome assembly GCA_027564155.1 of Gymnocypris eckloni scoliostomus. Lineage (NCBI taxonomy): Eukaryota > Metazoa > Chordata > Actinopteri > Cypriniformes > Cyprinidae > Gymnocypris > Gymnocypris eckloni. Next base: position 2,867,342 of record CM050422.1, read on the forward strand.
GTTATTTTAGTATTATGTATTTCTATAGTATTATAGTATTTTTTTAAGAGTTTAACTCTTTAATTCGCTTTTATTTTTGTATTTTTATTTTAATTTGTTTGTAATTTTCTTGTGTTCTTTTACTATTTTTATTAATTTTTTACTTTTTTAAGCTTTCAGTTAACAAAAATGTTTATTTTTTTCATTTTATATAAACTTTATTTCAGTTGTATCAATTTTAGTACTTAAACTTTTATTTTGATTTATTTCAACAAATAATGTTGCCTCCTTTACCATCCTGTTTCTAATTTTCATTTAATATTTTATTTTATTTTATTTCTGCTTTATTTGAATTAACGGAAACAGCTGTTGCAGACTTACCACCGACTAACAGATAAACTTAGTTAGACAAAAGTTTGACAGCTTCTGTTTTGTATCTTGATGCAGGACTTGCCTCGTTCGCCAGTGGCTCCACCTCTGGACTCCTGCTTCCTTCGTCCGGCTCGTCCTGCCAACCGCCGTCCTCCGTCCCGCTGGGCCGCCCACTCGCCCTCATCCTCGCCCAACTACAAAGACCGGAGGGAGAGGTTCTGCTTCCCCTCGCCCGTCAGACCGGTTCAGACCATCCCGGAGACAGAGGAGCCCGGTCAGGAGGTTTTCCCTTAACCAGCCTAGACTACATCCTTCTGTTACCTCAATCAAGATGTAGAATAGCAGTTTAGAATTTCACTTCTAAAATGCCCAAAAAAGGGAAACATCAGGATTGTATTTTATGCTTTCACTCTCCTTTACCATCCTGTTCCTGACCACATGTACGCACACCGCCGGAGCGACGGAACCATCGAGAACCTTTCTAAAAACCATGTAACTGCCCTGCCACTAGAGGGCAGAGTTCTGTGAGCACCAGCTGAACTGATCCAATCGGAAACAGTTCTAGACATTCCGTTTCGGAATGATCAAAGACCTGGAATGTACTGACGCAAAACACCGCAAAGTGTTCCATAAGAGGTGCCTGCACACGCGTGACCTCGCAGCGGTCCCGTACCCGTGTGTGTCCGTGTACATGTATGCAATACATACCACTCGATGAAGCCGCAAACTTCTTTTCAGATGTTCTGATAAATCGAACTGGATAGTAATAATGTTTGTCGGAACAGCATAAAAGTTTACATGTGTTGTTTTTGTTTATTTTGGAGGGGTGAATATCATTCGTTAAATTATGTTCCGTGTATATAGTTTTCAAAACTATTTTCTTAATTTCCGCGTACATCCCGTTTCGTTGGAAACCTTTGATGCTTGAATTTAAAAGACTCAGTTGTATTTGTAAAGAGAATTATATCAAAACTAAAGGAGAAAACACACACACACACACTCTAGTTCGACAGGGACGAATGATACATGATGTCAATCATAATGTATTTTAAAACTCAATGTAAAACTGAATGTTCGACTCTGCACATGATGACGGGAGAGTATATTGACACTGATTATCCTTATGCACATTTCCCAAGTCACTAAATCCTGAAGGAATATGTGCAGGATTCCAGTTGGAAGTTACGTCTTAATTTGAAACCAGTTGTAAAGGAGTTTATTAACTGTAACATCTTCTCTGGATGAAAAATTTTAATAAAACTCAACACTTTCCCTGAGATCTGAGATTTAAATGCATGCATTTTTAATTAGCCATCCATTGAGGCAGTCTATGATTGGTTGTTTGTTTCTTTAGCACTGCGTTGTTTCATATTGTAGAAGTTTTTCAACAAATAATGGGACTAAAGTGTCACAAATATAATTTAAAAAAAGTGTGCAACATTGCTCACTGAACCTTAAAGGTACATCTCACCCCAAAATACAAATTAGCAGAAAATGGCCATCCAAGATACAGATGAGTTTGTTTCTTCATCAGAACAGAAATGTGTCATTCCATCACTTGCTCAGCAATGGATGCTCTGCAGTGAATGGGTGCCGTCAGAATGAGAGTCCAAACAGATGATCAAAACATCACAATAACTGTGTTCCTGTGTGGCTCAGTGGTAGAGCATTGTGTCAGCAGCGCAAAAGGTTGTGGGTTCGATTCCCAGGGACATTTACTAATGAAAATGTATAACCTGAATGTAATTGTAAGTCGCTTTGGATAAAAGCGTCTGCTAAATGCATAAATGTAAAATGTAAATGTAATAATCCAGTCCATCAGATAACTTTAACATCAATTAAAGTTAAAAACTCTGTGTTTGTAAGAAACAAATCCATCATTAACAAGTTTTTACTTTAAACCATTGCTTCCAGCTACAATTCAAGTCCTCTATCCATAATATTGCTTTCTTCAGTGGAAAAAGTCATTTTGTCACTGTTTACGAGCCATAACAGCTCTAAACCAATATGTGAGTTTTGATGTGAGATGGACTTTTTCACTAGAGGACGTTTCTTTAATAGATTATGGACTTTGTTTCTTACAAACACACATCTTTTCAGTTTGCACGAATTGGACTGAGTGGTGCGGATCTCTTGTGGATTACTGTGATGATTTTATCAGCTGTTTGGACAGTGATACATTTCTCCAAATCTGTTCTGATGAAGAAACAAACTCATTTACATCTTGAGGGTGAATATATTTTCAGCAATTTTTGGGTGAAATATTCCTTTTGGATTTGATCAGAACATATAGGATACTTTAGGATTGCTCCAAATTATGACACCTGTTCCACTAGGAATCCAGAACACGTTTCTTCTGGATGTGTTGACTAGGGTTTGGACAGCAGTTGTGCAGATATCATATTTGATATGCATGCCTTTAAACACTAGCACTTTAGTGCATGTACTCAGACGCTGTTGTACCTTGTGATAAAGCTCATGATGTAAGCCCCCCCCCCCCCCACACACACACACACACACACACACACACACACACACACACATACACTGCCGTTCACCGTGTGTGGCGGCTCATATCATTTTCGTTGCCATTGAATATGCATTGACACAATTAAGAACACTTTTTAAGCCCATTATTGTACCTATTGTCGGGTCTTTGTATAGATGTTATTATGAATTCAGATCTTTCTTTGGAGGAAAAAGAAAACAATTATGAATGTTTTAAATGAAGTCACTGTCAGATGTCTAATGATAGATTGTTAAATTGGTAATAAATTGAATGTGTATTTACAAAAAATACTGTTTATGGATTAATTTATTTAATATATGTGACCCTGGACCACAAAACCAGTATTAAGTCGCTGGAGCAATAGTCAAAAATACATTGTATGTGTCAAAATTATAGATTTTTATTTTATGCCAAAAATCATTAGGATATTAAGAAAAGATCATGTTCCATGAAGATATTTTGTATATTTCTTACAGTAAATATATTAAAACTCTGTGCCCTCAGATTCCAGATTTTAAATAGTTGTATCTCAGCCAAATATTGTCCGATCCTAACAATACCATACATCAATGGAAAGCTTAATTATTCAGCTTTCAGATGATGTATAAATCTAAATTTCGAAAAATTGACCCTTATAACTGGTTTTGTGGTCCAGGGTCACATATACAGGTACATCTAAAAAAAAATTGAATATCATGAAACGGCCTTCAGGTCATCTGCATTGTTGGGTCTGGTGTTTCTCATCTTCCTCTTGACAATACCTCATCGATTCTCTATCGGGTTCAGGTCAGGCGAGTTTGCTGGCCAATCAAGCACAGTAACACCATGGTCATTTAACCAGCTTTTGGTACCGTTGGCAGTGTGGGCAGGTGCCAAGTCCTGCTGGAAAATTAAATCAGCATCTCCATAAAGCTTGTCAGCAGAAGGCATAAAGCATAAACATAAAGTGCTCTAATATTTCCTGGTAGATGATGGTTGACTGTGTACTTCAGAAAACACAGTGGACCAACACCAGCAGATGACACGGCAGCCCAAATCATCACAGACTGTGGAAACTTCACACTGGACTCAAGCAACATGGATTCTGTGTCTCTCCTCTCTTCCTCCAGACTCTGGGACCTTGATTTACAAATGAAATACAACATTTACTTTCATCTGAAAAGAGGACTTTGGACCACTGAGCAACAGTCCAGTTCTTTTCTCCTGATCCCAGGTAAGATGCTTCTGACGATGTTTCTGTTTCAGAAGTGGTTTGGTAGCTCTTTTCCTGAAGATGTCTGAGCGTGGTGACTCTTGATGCACTGACTCCAGCTTCAGTTCACTCCTTGTGAAGCTCTCCCAAGTGTTTGAATCGGCTTTGCTTGACAGTAGTTTACATTAAAAATGATAACTTAAAACAGAAAAATGTTCCTTGTATATTTCAATGCTTTAGAATAAAAAATCAGCTTTCATTCTATGAAATGTAGACAATTGTCTGTCAAAAATGATATCTATAAAAGTATTTGTATTGTATTGAACCTAATTTCTGAGAAACTGTGATATTAGTGAAAATGAGATTTTAAAATGTAATTATTTGAGGACATTATAAAATTGTAATGACAGGTGTTTTTAATAAATCTGCAGCATGCAAACAAATTAAAACCTTAATTTTAGAATGAATACATGTTTTTTTATTGTGCAGTGTCATTAAGTTGTGTGCTGTGTGATAAGATGTGTGTGTAATGAATCTTCTGTTTCATCTGGTTGCTTTCTAATGAAACTGCTCTGTGTTAGATAAAGAAGCAGTGCTTGTGACAGCACTGACTGGACATCAGGAAACTGCTGATAGTGAACACGGGGTCATCATGCAGACTTTTTCCTTTTGCATCTGGTTTGACAGTATGTTAAATGTGTGCTCAGATCAAGTTGCTGAAACAAATTTGTACATTAGAACAGATCTGAGAAATTTTTGTATAATCACACAGATGGATCACAGTGAATACTCAGAATCACGAAACAACATTACATAATGTTAAGTCCATAAAGAACAAAACATATGTGTTTTGAGATGTTCACACCATTGAGTGTCATTGTGCTAAACATGAAGATGTGCATTTCTTGTTGGTGATCAGGAGCATTGTTGTGATAAACAACATGCAAGCAAAAAAAACATCACAATAACACACTTGTATCAGTTAACATCTGAGAAGCCATAGGTTGTGTTTGAGATAAATAATCCATCATTGGCCTCACGTGCTAAAATATGATATGATGTCTTCTTCTATGTCTGTGAATCTGGTCAAAACAGATCAACACTGTTTCAAGCAAAAACAGTCCAAAACAGCTCTAAACAAATGTGTGATGTGTGTGGACTTCAATGAGAGAGGACAACAGGTGGAGTGTTTCCCGGAGCAAGCGTTATTATGAATTATGGACTCATATTTTGGCCAGAAGTGACCGTTTAAAGTTTATATATCTCAGACTTCTTCTATAGCTGTGACGCTGGTCTTAGGAAACAGTACTAATTACTGATTGCATTCCTGGATTGTCACTGGAAATGGATTTGAGATCTTGTTTGAGTCTCTGCTGGACTCTTGGGTCCTGATAAGATAATTACGGTGATCTCGTTAAAACAAATCCGTCTGTTGATCTAATTGTCCTTCCGTGTGTTTCTGATCCGCTGTGTGCCTTTGTGTTTGGACTTTCACTGCGTCTTCAGCTAATCTTCTTCATCGTGGTAGGGTTTCCGTCTTACACAAGCGTGAACTTCTCCGTCCTCTCTGTGTCCTCCTAAACATTAATCCAATCTGTGTGGATGAGAATCTGTAATCAGATCAGTGATCGTATCTGTGGAGCTCTGAACCTCACGAGTGACATTCAGATGACTGCAGCTGTCAATCAAAACCAACTACTGTCTGTCACCACCCATTCATATATCTATCCAACTACTGTATCCATATCTATATCCGTCCGTCCATCTGTCTCTCTATACACACAGATTGGCAGAACTTTGAACGATTTTAAAATGTAATTGAGTTGAACACAGTATAATAGAGTGAAAGCCAGTGTTTGTTGTTCTCCCAGCAGAAGGTGAAGAGCCTGCGACAGCAGATCTGGAGCCAGAAGACTTGTGTGTGTGTGTGTGTGTGTGTGTGTGTGTGTGTGTGTGTGTGTGTGTGTGTGTGTGTGTGTGTGCGTGCGTGCGTGCGTGCGTGCGTGCGTGCGTGCGTGCGTGCGTGCGTGCGTGCGTGCGTGCGTGCGTGCGTGCGTGCGTGCGTGCGTGCGTGTGAGCAGCAAATGGCACAGTCGTTGTCGGGCTGCTAAACCTTTGCACGCTCTTGTTAAGATGAAGGGTCTTGTGAAGATGACTGTCGTCAACGGCACCACTGCAGCCCAAAGTGATGTCATGATATTCTGATGCAGATTTTTCTCATCTTGCATCTGGTTTGTACAGTTATGTCAACTCCGTTTGCTTCATTCAGCCCTCAAGTGCGTCCATGAAAACAAATATTACACACAATAGATGTAAAATTAATTTAAATCCACCAGAGCATCACGTACATGTCTGTGATAAATCCTGGTAGATGCATTACATAACAGTTCAATGTAATGATTATATAACACTAATATTGTTACGATGTTAAACTCTTAAGAAAATACTTCTTATTTATATATCTTATTTAACTCGTATGATTTTTTAAGCTCTTGTAATATTACACAGTTTCATGGAAGCATCTGTTGTGATGGAGCTTAAACGGGAAGAAAAAGGAGATGATCCGATCAGAGCTTGAAAAAATTATCTTTTGATAAAGAACATAATCTTTCATTACCTGCGAACATAGAAAGATTAAGATCTCAGCAGATAACATCAGGTCAGAAGTCCTCCATGTACAGAGAGAGAGAGGGGTCAAGGGTGTGTTTCTCAAAGAGCCACAAGGGGAGAAGTGTGTGTGTGTGTGTGTGTGTGTGTGTGTGTGTGTGTGTGTGTGTGTGCGTGTGTGTGTGAGAGAGAGGGGTCAAGGGTGTGTTTCTTAAAGAGCCACAAGGGAGAAAGTGTGCGTGCGTGCGTGCGTGCGTGCGTGCGTGCGTGTGTGCGTGTGTGTGTGTGTGTGTGTGTGTGTGTGTGTGTGTGTGTGTGAGAGAGAGAGGGGTCAAGGGTGTGTTTCTCAAAGAGCCACAAGGGGGAGAGTGTGTGTGTGTGTGTGTGTGTGTGTGTGTGTGTGTGTGTGTGTGTGTGTGTGTGTGTGTGTGTGTGTGTGTGTGTGTGTGCATGCGAGTGTGTATGCGAGTGTGTGTGTGTGTGTGTGCGTGCATGCGTGCGTGCGTGCAAGTGTGTGTATGCGTGTGCGTGTGTGTGTGTGTGTGTTTGGCTGTTTGTGAGGGCCATGTTTCGACCTAACAAATTAAGTGGAATATTAAAAACTATGATGATATATGACATTGACGTGCTCTTTACTATTGAATAGATCATAAATCAGTCAAATCCACTTTTACTTTAAATCTATTTTCAAATCAACAGGTTTGTTTTAGGATAAGGTTTAGTGTTGGGGTTTAGCATAAATACAATTATTAAAATGTACCTTCTTAAAAAGAATTATAATAATGAGTAATCAAAACTTCAGGGGGAAAGTGACAAAGTAATTTCACATTAAAAATAATAAAAGTCTTAAATATTTTTTTGTTGTTAAAATATAAACTTTATGCACATATCTGAACAAAACTAGCACACAAATAAACAGCTTTTAAAGTGCTTCTAATATGGGTTATGAACGGTTCATATTTTGGTTTTGGGAGTGCCCAACAATAAGTTGACATGCATGCAAGGTCAAAAAAACACTTTCATTGTCTTAAAATAAGCATTTATTTGTTCCTTTTTTGCTCACGACTCCCAAACAGTGCGTTCAGTGATTCATTTTTCCAAACCCCTCGTTTGAGTCCTTTGCTCTGCAGTGATTGGTCTGATGATCCAGTCTGTTGTGATTGGTCTGCGTGCATCTAGTCTAGACCAATCGAAAGGTGAACTAATCAATTCTCTTTCCGGCTCATACTGCATCAGTCACGTGATGAACGAACGACTCGAAAAGACCGAAGACTGAAACAAGTGAACTAATTCCAGTACAGAATATTAATGGTTAGACGTCACTTCTGCTATGCTCGCCGCCATATAGATATGCTAATGTTTCACTTTAAAAACGTCACCTTTTAAAAATGACTCGTTTTCATGTCTCGGAGTCGACTCTTTCTTTTTAAAGACAATGACTTTATACATGGGGCACTTTTAGATTTCAAACTTTGCAGGATGTTTTCCTTCGCTTAGAGCTGTTACACACTTCATATAAACACATGATTTCAAAAATACAAAATAGGGGCACTTTAATGAATGCACATAACAGATATATGCTTTATTAAAAACAGAAAAGTTACTGTTAAACTATTTTGAACTAATGTTTCTGTCAAAGTAGCATTAACAACTGGTTTTGTAAAAGCTTATTCATCCATGACAAAAAACTGCACATTTCTCTCACAATTGTTTAATATCAAATAAAACTAAAATGATAAAAAAAAAAAAAAATAATCTAATATTGCTGATCTTTTTTGTGAAATGAAATAATACAATAATTTTATTCTCTTGTTGTTGTCTACTATAAAAATAGTTTAAGTGATATGAAATAATTTAGTGAGAGAAACTGCAATTATGGATGCAGTTAAAAGCAAATGGAAATAAAATTTTGTGGCATTGAATAACATCACAAACAAAGAAAATATATTTACATAATATATCCCGTGATAAAATAGAATAAAATCTATGAAAATCTGATTGTGTTGAAGTGGGAAGTTTAGTGTCCAGAGGTGAGGTCTCATGAAACACTTGTTTTACCTGATTCCAAAAAGAGTTACACCCCATTAGATGTGATCTAGGAGAACCAGAGCCCGTTCTAACCCAAACCCGAAGTCTTTACCACACAGAGGCATCAAACATTTACGCTGCCGCCTCACATCTTTGGCTGAACAGCACCTCCACGACCTTGGGGTCAGCCAGGGTAGAAAGGTCACCCAGGTCTTTTTCATTGCGGGCGATTTGTCGCAGAACTCTTCGCATGATCTTACCTGCAGGACGGGTGAAAAGCTTGAGTTTAGGAGTGAAAGCAGAGATGCGTGGAGAAACTGAAAATGCAAAAACAAGATCCCAGTACCTGAACGTGTTTTGGGAAGCCCTGGAGCGTTCTGGATGAAATCTGGCGTGGCGATTGGTCCGATCTTCTCCCTCACTGAATGAAAAAGTCAAGTTAGAATAGATTCAGATTGTATTTTCCGTCAGTCTTTGATGTGATCATGACATCTGACCTTTTCTCTTTAGTTCCTCCATCAGCGTGCGGTTGAACTCTTTGTGGTCTTTCAGAGTGACGAAGCAGTACAGACACTCTCCCTTCACTGCATGAGGCCGACTGACCACCGCTGCTTCAGCCACCGACGGGTGTTCACTCAGAGCCGCCTCCACCTCTGCTGTGCTCAACAAATGACCTGAGAGACCAGACGCTGCTGCTCAAAACTCACTGTTCTTTCAAATTCAGACTTTAATTCAGCAAGGATTGGTCACAAGTGAGGGTAAAGACATTCATAATGCTACGAAAGATTTCTATTTCAAATCAGTGCTGTTCTTTTGAACCTTCTATTCATAAAAATCCTGAAGAAAAGTCACATGATTCTAAAATATATATATATATATATATGTACTGTATATAGCCTATAAGCTGCTAATACTGTAAAAGATAACTGAAACTATTCACTTTTTTAATAAATGTCCTGTTCTGTGTTTTGCACATATTTCGTATTTCATACATATTATTTCACTTGGAATGTCATATTACTGACATTAAAGCCACTGTATGAAGTTCTTATAAAAATAATACTTTAATGTATGTAAGTAAGAGGGTGGAGTCATGTAGTGATGACAAAGTGATTTGCTCTCAGAGAACGAGTGCAATGTGAGAATTAAAAGACGCAGTTGTTCTGTTCCTGATTGACAGCCCTGACTCTTCTTTAATGTTCTCTGTCTTTATAAATAAAAAGGGAAGACACGACAGTTCTGTATGTAGTTGTATGTAACTTTGAAGCCCCTTACAGTTAAATAAGTGGAATTTACTGTTGTAAATATAGCCTATTACAGTGGATATCTGTGCACGCACATTTGTTGCTGCTGCTGTTTTCGCAGAATCAGTTCGCTCACCGAACTGACATGCTTCCAAAACAGACTTTTAGGAAGGAAACAGAAGCCATTCACCTTATCAGAAGTCAGTTTACCATCAGAATGATTATAAAACCGATATTTCAAGGTAATAAAACAAATGTCCAGTTGCTTTAAAAGCCTCTGGAATGCTGAGAAGGAAAGAGGAAAACTAATATGTTGTCTCTAACAGCAGGTGACAGCACTGAAGCAGAATCTCACCAGAGACGTTCAGCATGTCATCGATCCGGCCGGTGATCCAGTAATATCCATCCTTGTCCCGCCTGCAGCCTGAGGACAGAAGACACTCGGTTACAGTACACACTGCCATGCTGACAATACAGCAAAAGAGAAACTAAAATACATATATATATATATATATACACACAGGTGCATCTCAATAAATTAGAATGTCGTGGAAAGGTTCATTTATTTCAGTAATTCAGCTCAAATTGTGAAACTCGTGTATTAAATAAATTCAATGCACACAGACTGAAGTAGTTTAAGTCTTTGGTTCTTTTTAATTGTGATGATTTTGGCTCACATTTGAATTTATTTAATACACGAGTTTCACAATTTGAGTTGAATTACTGAAATAAATTAACTTTTCCATGAAGTATTAATTTATAGAGATGCACCTGTGTATATATATATATATATATATATTTTTTTTCTGACCAAAATGTTATTTAAATATATGCAAAATACAAATGTGAAAATATTTTAGCTAATGTATTTTTGCCATTTTATGTACATTTAGATTTAGATTTTTTTTTGTATGGGGTAAATGAGCAAGCAAAAGCATAATACTATTTAATTTAAGTAATATATATATATATTTATCATCATTAAATTTTTCTGGAAGAAAGAGTGCTTAATTTCCCATACAACAACTTTTTATTTCAAATATATTAATAAATAGATGTGTATATATAACACTGTACAATTGAAATACATTTAGAGAATTATTATAATTTTTTTTAAATATACTTCATTGAGCGTCACTGTTTAAAGCATATATTTAATATATATATTGGCCAGAATTAAATATTTTTTATATTTTCAGATGTGAGAGAAAGTAACACAATTCTATAAAAAGTAACAATGTATCATAATGAATCACTTGTAACGTTCCACTTTCAAAAGTAACATTCGCCAGCACTGGTTCTGATATGGATGTGTTGCTACATTACCATCTCCTGTCACATAGAATCCTGGGAATTTTCTGAAGTAGGTGCTCTCAAAGCGCTCCTGATTCCCGTACACACCTCGCATGATTCCTGGCCAGGGCTTGCGGAAGACCTGAGACAAAAATAGTCAGAGTAAACTAACACAGTCTGGTAACAACAGCTGGAATATCTGAGCGACTGCTAGATGTAAAGCTAGGGTGACAATCTCACCAGGTATCCCTCCGCCTCGCCATCTAATTCTTCTCCAAGTTCATTGAGAATGGCAGGCTGGACTCCAAAAAATGGGCATGTCTGCACAGAGAAGACACTTCAATATCAGAGTCATCCATCCCCATTTTGAACAGTTTCATGAGACGTAAGATGTAATACGTGAAGGTGCTTTTCAAGAGACTCACGGCAGATCCAGGCTTCAGTGGTGTAGCAGCTGGAAGTGGAGTCAAGACATGGCCACCCTGCAGACACAACAAGCTTGTTATTAGTTGACCATTAGTGAGTATTATATGTGACATTTTATACAAGCAATAATGCTGAATGATTTACCAGCGGGTTTTAGAAAAAAAAAAACACACGTGTGTCTTGTTTGGTTTTGATAATTGTACATGTCTTACCGTCTCTGTTTGCCAGAAGGTGTCGATAACCGGACAGCGCTGCTGACCCACAACATCATAATACCACAGCCAAGCCTCCGGGTTTATGGGTTCACCAACCGTACCCAACACACGCAAACTGGACAGATCATACCTGACACAGATCCAAGATTACTCACATAACTAGTGTGCAATATTTGAGTAATATCTCAAAACAGACAAAAATGATCTACGACTCTGAAGCACAAACTGCATGTTGTGTAACAAGGCAAGGTAATTGTTTAAAATAACTTCTGTCCAATAGGTGGCGCTAACAACCTTTGAGAGTGTAAACGGTCTCTGAGCAGCACCATCACACACGGAGAGATGTGTGAGAGACTCAACACACAACATGAACGTGTGAGTTCAACACTGTCGGCTACTAACTCACTCTTTAACAACATCTCTACCAGGTCACCGCAGGACTAGCTGACCTGTTACAGTATCTTTACTAAGTCAAATAAATCATCCAGAGATTTGAACAGTGCTCAGTGATGCGCCCCTGGAGGACAGCCCTTTCCATATTACAATAATAGTCATATTTATGTATAGAATTATTAATAACTATTATATTATATGTTTTTATCATTATAATATTATTGGTGTTATTATTATAACATGTTCACAATAAAAAAAATCTAATTTTATTTAATAATAATAATTGTTATTAATTAATGATAATCATTGTTTATTTAATTGTTTTGTTAGGTTAAGGAAAACCAATATTTGTACAATATTTGTAAAAACAATAATTGTAAAAATGATGTATCATACTTTAAAAGTATTAATAATAATAATAGTATGTGTGTGTGTGTGTGTGTGTGTGTGTGTGTGTGTGTGTGTGTGTGTGTGTGTGTGTGTGTGTGTGTGTGTGTGTGTGTGAAATATTTATAGCAATCAATGTGTAAAATAAACCAAATAATTATTATTATAATAATAGACATTTTATAATTTATACCATTATTGTTTTTTTTTTTTTCTATGTTAAGTTTTCTGATTAGGTGTGGGTTAGTTTATAGTACTAATATTTAGATTATTAGACGTCCTGTGTAATTGTAAACCAAAAGGTTTAAAAACATAATACTAAACACAAGTGTTCTGTGAGGGTTATGTTTAGGGGTAGGGATAGAAAATCTGAAAATATGCTCGTATAAAAACTATTACAGCTATGAAGAGTCTCTGTAAAGCATATACAGTGTATGTGTAACACACTATGCTATGGGGAATAACTGTCCCTACAAGTCCCTACAAATGTCCTTGTCCTTGTGTGGTCCCCATGAGTGTGTGAATGTGTGTGTGCGCTCACCGCTGCAGGGGTTCGCTCCCGTATTTCATCAGCAGTCTTATAGCAGTGGGTGCGGTGTAGAACTTAGAGACTCCGTACTTCTCAATGATCTCCCACAGTCTGGCCACATGAGGATACACCGGCACACCTTCAAACTACACCACATTACTCTCATTCAGACCCTTTCATCTGAGATCAAATCCACTTTATATATTTGGAAATGACAGTAAACGCTGTGCTGAATATTGCAAGTTTGTGCAAGTAAATATTCTGCATTATATTTCTTACCAGCACGCTGGTGGCGCCGTTGGCTAACGGGCCGTACGTGATGTAGGAGTGACCAGTTATCCAGCCAATGTCTGCTGTGCACCAGTAAACATCATCATGGTGATAATCAAACACATATTTGAAGGTCAGTGATGTATAGAGCATATAACCAGTGACGGTGTGAACGACCCCCTGTACAGGAATGAAGGAATGAATCACTGAAAGGATGAATACTAGCACACTGCTTAGTGTACACTGCATGCTGCCTACTCTTTTATAAAAGTAGTATGTGAAGCAAAATAGTACGTTCTGTTGAAACTTCTTTAAATAATGTCATGCTAAAATTTAACAATATCATACTAAATTTGTCGTTAACATTCTGGAAATACATATTACTATTTTGCAATTTTTAGACAATGTTTTGATCAAAATACTTAACAAATTTTGAAATATTATTACAATTTAAAATAACTGTTTTCTATTGTAATATATTGTAAAATGTAATTTATTTCTGTGATGCGCAGCTGTATTTTCAGCATAATTTCTCCAGTCTTCAGTGTCACGTGATCTTCAGAAATCATAATAATATACTGATCTGATGCTCAAGAAACATTTCTGATTATTATCAATGTTAAAAAACACAGTTGTCCTGCTTCATTTTTTTGTGGAAACAATTTTATGATTGAATATAAAGTTTAAAAGAACAGCATTTATGTGGAACAGAAATATTTTTACTTTATTATCACTTTTGATCAATTTAATGCAACCTTTCTGAATATAAGTGTTAATTTCTTTCAAAGAGACAAATCATACTGAGCTGAACTTTTGCACTTTAGTGTATATTGGTGCTATACACGGTATATAATACTTCTATATTATATCAACTGTAGGTGAGAGGTCCCTTGCCTTGGGTTTTCCGGTCGAGCCGCTGGTGTAAAGTATGAAGAGAGGATCTTCTGAGTCCATCCACTCCGGTTCACACTCGTCTGACACACCGTCCATCAGATCGTCCCACCAAATGTCACATGATTCATCCCACGGGGTCTGGAGCACACACACACACACACACACACACACACACACACACACACACACACACACACACACACACACACACACACACACACACACACACAAAAGAAGCAATAGTATGGTCATTCCTTTAAGTGCTGGATAAAGAGATTTTACATTTGCTCTATTTGAATTTCTTCCTGCTAGAAAACCATCATATACTGTAAGCAGTCCATAAAACTTGACGGTTTGACCAACCTGTAGTTTGTTGGAAGCATCAGTGTTTGTTCTGAAGGCATGATGTTTGACCACCACACACTTCTGAACACACGAGGCCATGCTGAGCGAGACAGAGAACACAAAACATAAAACAATATTTAAAAAAAAAAATGTTGTGCATATTGACTGTTCTAAGCTCTTATGAGTAAGTATGAATAATATTAGTAATGTTTTCATCATGGCATTATGTCATTTATTGAGTAATACTATCAATTGTGCCAAATCAACGACATCATCATTCAGTCACATGTTACAAATCCACACCCGTGTTACATTCTTTCTGTTTGCTCTATGATACGCGTCTCATTTCACATGTTGCCATGGTGAGATGAAGCGAAGGGTTCCAAACTGTGCTGTTGCTCGGCAACCCCTGTGTGTGTGTGTGTGTGTGTGTGTGGTGTGTGTGTGTGTGTGTGTGTGTGTGTGTGTGAGTAATGGACAGATGAGAGGTTGATGTAAACACAGGTTCCTCTGATAGCAGAGAGACAGGGACATACCTCTCCTTACAGCGCTCCAGAGCTTCAGACGCAATCTTCTTCAGATTGATCAGCTTGTCACCTCTGTAAACACCATCTGTAGAACACACACACACACACACACACACACACACAGACAGACACACACACACACACACACACACACACACACACAGACAGAAGACAGACAGACAGACAGACAGACAGAAACACACATACACACACACACACACACACACACACACACACACAAACAGACACAGACAGACACACACACACACACACACAGACACACACACACACACACACAGAGAGAGAGCAAAAACCCATGAGATAGGAAGACAAAGAGAGGTGAGGAGAAAGATAGATTTTATCAGTCCTTTAGGAAACAAGCCTGTTTATAAGGTTTATAATATAAAACATATGTAAGCTATAATATCCTTCAGAAATCATTCTAATATGCTGATTTGCTGCTTAAGAAACATTTATTTGTCTTAATATTATCAGTGTTGAAAACAGTTGCTGCTTAATATTTCTGTAATACATTTTTTTAATATTTTATATAGAATAATATATATATAAATATATATATATATATATATACATACATACATAATTTAAATGTTATTTATATTTTGTATAATACATTTTATACATAATATATACATACATTTTTTAATATAAAATATAAATAGATTTCTGTTTTTTCATCCATAAATCTGATTTCAGATTTACCTGCACCAAAATATCACAAAAACTTTGGTGCATCATTTTCTTCATGACTGACAGACCTGAATAAGCTGCTAAATGTGATTCAGACTTCACTGAAGCCTAAAGGGTGAGTACACAGGATTTCACATCACATCTCTCATCACATTATCTTATCACTCACTGTATTTCCAGCGTATATGTAACATCTACTAAACAAACATAATAAACACACAGATCCAGACCTCCACCTGAATAAAACACTTCACATTACCTGCTGTGACCAGGATGTTACACTGAGCATCCATGATCCTCTCGCACAGAGACTCAGACGAGAAACCTGCAAACTGAACGAGGAGGACAGGAGAGAGTTAAATGCTTCTGCATGCGCTCAACATAAATAATATGATATCTGAGGTTCAATACAAGTGAATAGAATTACAGTCCGGCTGAAATGGGGTCATCGTCCAAATTAAAAACAGGCTTTGACATCAGATAAAAACGACCCTGGAAAGCACTCGTGTATTATTTTTAGCACCATCTATAACCTTTACATGGTTAAAGAGGCTTGGCGGGCAGAAATAGTCTTGGCAGGATAAATGAGGCTGTGCTCATTTCATACATATTAATGATACCGTGCTAAATACTGACCCGAGTTTAAACTCTCCTTCAGACCATCCTCGACAGATGATAGAAACATTAGCTGAAAATGTATACTCATTCTTACGTCATCCAAGATGTGGATGAGTTTGTTTCTTCATCAGATTTGGTAGCAGTGCATCACTTGCTCATCCAATGGATCCTCTGCAGTGAATGGGTGCCGTCAGAATGAGAGTCGAACAGCTGATAAAAACCTCACAATCCAGTCCATCAGTTAATGTCTTGTGAAGCCAAAAGCTGTGTTTCTAAGAAACAAATCCATCCTTAAGATATTTTTTATGTCAAAACATTGCTTCTCGCCAAATGATGTCTCTCACATCAAAATCCACAGACATATTTATTTTGGACTGTTTTGGCTTGTGCTTGATATGTGCATATTTCTCTTCTGTATCTCCTTTATCTGGAGAAAACAATATTATGGATATGCATTTTAGCCAGAAGCAACGGTTTGAAGCTAAAAACATCTTAATGATGAATTTGTTTTTAACAAACATTCAGCTTTCTGCTTTAAAAGGTGTTAACTGATGGACTGGAGTGGTGTGGATTATTGTGATGCTTTTATCAGCTGTTTGGACTCTGATTCTGACGGCACCCATTCACTGCAGAGGATCCACTGGTGAGCAAGTGATGCAATGACACAATTCTGTTCTGATGAAGAAACAAACTCATCTACATCTTGGATGGCCTGAGGGTAAATTTACATTTTCAGGTAAACTATTCCTTTAAAACCCAGAACAGTTCTTTAATGTAAAACTACTACAGATCTGTAAAGCTGCTCACCACTATCGAGTGAACAGCCCCGATTCTTGCACACGCCAGCATCGCGTACACCAGCTCTGGAATCATGGGTAAGTAGATAGACTCTGTCTCCTTTCTTCACACCTGGATCACAGAAATACACATTAATGTAAATCTGAAAGCATTAGTGAAAATACTCGCATCAGAGGTTCAGGCTGAACGCACTAATATTGCATTTGCATTGAAGAACAGCTGAGCGAACTCAAACGCAGAGGAGGACGATGTCTTACCCAGCAGCTTCAATGCATTGGCACATCGGCACACGCTTCTCAACAGCTGGTTGTAGGTGATGGTCTGGTGATGATCAGGTGAGTTTCCCTCCCTGAACAAAACATTGATCAATATTAAACCATTAGAAAAGAATGGATGCATGGCCTTCATTACGCAACAGTGTGTTGGCCTCTTGAACATACTTTATTGATAATAAATCCAAAAGTTAATCTGCTTTTCAGATGATTTTTTCAATTGCAAAAAGTTTGAGACGGATTGTAGAAAAATGCTTCTATTTTACATTTAATACATCATAACAAATTTTATTATCAGCAATTTGAGTGAAAAGTTAAATGCACTGTTGTTATTATTATCTAAACAAAAATTGTCAAAAAAATTATATTAATTGAATTTTTATATCTAAAACAAACGTTAGATGAAAAACTTACACTTAAAAACCTCAAATAAAAATGAAATATATAAATAAATAAAATTACTTAAATGTATTTTATAGTAATTTTACTGTTATATATAATTGTACTCTGTATAATGATATTAAACAAATATAAATATTAAAAACCAAACTAATAAAAATGACAAAAGTACAAAATAAAATTCCTAAAATTAATTTAGATAAGTGCTATAACAGTATATAAGGATACTAAAATAGTACTGTTTGAATCAAACAAACACGATGTGACGTATGATAATGTCTCACCCTTTTTCCTTAACACTAGCATAATCTTGCTCCAAAAAGCATCTTGTGCTTTAATGGAAGCATAAAAGAAAGTATGAGTTTGAATAAGTGACACGATCAGCGATGACTCATATCTGTTATTAAGAAACAATGCAGAATGTGAGAGAATTCTTCTTTGTTTTATGTCATACTATTCATTTGTTGTTTTAAGTCCTAAAACTGTTTTAGACTTTGATTGTGAGTGTGGTCTCAGACTTTTGGACCTGACTGTACGCGTCTCATTTTTACAGGAACAGGGCTGTACTTTGGCTTTGTGGCCTGCATTAGATTCGGACGTCCGTCAGCTGTGCGTTTGACCAGTGCGCTTCATTTATAGCACAAGTCAATTAAATAGATTGTAATATGGCACCATGCCTTGTTAAACCACACTTTAGACTTAAAATGTCACTTTTTCTGAAGACAATGTGCTTTTTTGTGCAAGAGTTGCTGCTTTTAGGTTAGTAGCTGACGTGCAAATTCATGCAACACAGGGAACATCATGACAACGCAAATCACCACGAGAGCTCTCAGCCTCGGTTTACTGGACATCTGCACCTGGCCGTCCAGAAAAGGAAAGACCATGATGGACTGCTGTTTTTAAGCAAAGCGACCCCTTAGGTATGAATGGATCGCATGCATAAAGAATAGACGCTGAGCTCTGAGGTTGCACATTGCATCATGTTTTGTGTAAATGTTTGAGGATATGTATTGTCCATATTGCTTTTACGAGCCTGTGTGAAACCCTGTGTCCTCCGTTAGCACTTGATGGTTAATGTCTAACTGAAGTGTCCCTCAGTATGGTTCGCATGCTTCGGTTCTTGGCATCTGTTAGGAGACTCTCTGCCAAAACCACCTCATGTAACGAACCAGAGAGACCGTCTAGACCAGGGTTCCTCAAATCTTTCTCTGGAGGTCCAATCTGCTGCAGAGTTTAGCTCCAACCCTGTGATTGTCTAATGATCTTGAACACCCTGATTAGCATGCTCAGGTGTGTTTGATTAGGGTTCGAGGTAAACTCTGCAGGAATGGTCCAGATTTGAGGATCCCGGTCTAGACTATAGACTATAAGAACTACAGCCGCAGGAATCTGTCCTCATAGCATGCTTCTGTTCACCCACGCTAACCTGCTCATCTGGTATTATTAACATTTGTATATTTAGATTGGAACAGTTATTTGCCTATTGACCCAAAATCTTAAGATATTTAATTGAAGCTTAAACTGCTGAAATAATTGCTTATATATATATATCCTCCTGAGACCCAGCTGTGGAGTTTGTGCCTCTGTAGTGGACGTTATATTTGAGTGTATTTCTCTGAGACCTCACACGTCACAGTTATAAGTCTGTATGTCCTGTACAGAGCACACTCAGGGCTTTATAGAGACACTAAATGATTGGTAGTTTCACCGTGAACACACCCTCTCCTGGGGACATTAATGATGGCTAAACTTAATTCAGTGAAAGATTTTACATCCTTGTGGAAATATGATTATATTTTGCAGTTGTCATTTAAATGTTTGTCAAATTGTTTGTCATAAAGCAACATTTCAGGAAAATGTTATGGGTTTTCAAACTCAAATATGACTTCCTGTTATGAAACAGGACATAATTTAATTCATGTCCACTGTAGAGGACACCAGGACTAAAAGCATGTTTATTACGCATTTTGGGAGACATAACAACTGAATAGAAAAATAAATTATATATCAGTTTGCTTATGAAATATTAGATATTATTATGAAAATCTGAAAAATTTGATATTATTATGAAAATTATTTTTTCAACATGCTGTCCCAACAACAACACATTAATATGCAAATGAGATACAGTGTATAGATACACTGTGTTTAATGGGAAAACCAGTTTATGGACATTTTACACACATATTGCATAAAGCAAAATGGTATATCAAATAATTTTGTTATATATTTTATAACATAGTTGAGAATCATCCTTTATCAAAGTTAAGTATAAAAAAAATCCTGAAACCAAAAAATGTTTTGGTGATTTAAAAAAAGATCCCATTGTTTTGCCTTTTTGATGTCTATTCATGCCATTTATTTTTTAGAAAAACTGAGGACATAGAATAAAATATGAATAAAATATAATTTAAAAAGTTAATTTTTAATTTTTTTCTTATGCTATAAACAATGTAATGACATGAAAACATACTAAATTCACAAATATTTTTTTTGGGGGTTCTCAGGAGGATATATATATATATTTATATAATAAAGAATAAAATGTAAAATTAATAATACCATTTTATATGTATATTAATTTATATCACTTTTTGATTAAACTACATTAATGAGAATACATTATGAATAATTCAAATAGCTAAATAATTAAATACAACTATTTAAGGTGAATTTAAGCTGAAAAGAGCTTAATTGCCATTAAAGCAATCATAATAATGCCATAATAATGTTAATGCTCATTAAAAATGTGTTATTTTAATATATACACTATACAATTTCTTCTTTCTTGACAAATGTGGGGTGAAATATGACCTGGATCAGTTTTGGTGAGATTGAATTAGTTGGAATATGGTTGAATGGTGGTGTAAAGCAGGTGCTTGATATATGACTTGAGCGGTTCTGTATATAACAGCAGTTACATGACACCCCTTGTTCCACAAGACTATTAATACTTCAGCACATAGCTAACCTGACAACAATGATTATTCATGATTACCACGTCACCTGCATACAGTATGACATCAAGCCAATATCACCACTGATATTATCACTTTGATTAAATCATAGACATGTTCCCGAGAAGGAATTAACATTCGGATGACTTCTCACGTGGCATTCACGCAGTTCTTACAGGAACCATCGTATCACTCTTTATAGCATGTAATCGAGGTGTTATGTGATATCTGATGTAACATGGTTCAATAACACTCATAATAAACATTAGTCTCCTGCCGAGTAAATACTTATAAAATCATATTCTCAACATTAAAAGTACAGACTGAACCTTGCACAAATGCATTAACTTGAAACAATTTAGACTCTAAATTAAATTAAAATGTGTATTTCATTATGTTAAATGACATATAATTATATATAATTATATTTATATTTGTATATATTAATGACCATGTTGCAACCTATAATTACTTCAATGTTAGTATAATATTAATATTACTATATAATAATAATAATAATAAACAAGTAATCATATTAAACAAATACATTTTATTATTTAACAAAATATGTAATTATTTATTTAAAAATATTTAAATATTTAGTAAATGCATAAAAGCACATAACACTGGTTGAAATATATCAACTGGTTGAATATGCATTTGTCACATTTGTTTTTTGACAACATAATAAATCTTTCTTTAGTGAATTTGTAGAAAAACACATGCCAAGTTCTGCTCTTTTGCTTTGACTTTGACACAAGCAGCAGGTATCAAATGCATCAACTATTAGATCAGATCAAGCATGCATTATATGCACAGAGTTCAATGTGCATCCTTTAAAACAGTGAGAACATGTTAGATTACCAGTAGTAAGCCACTTTCTCCCCCAGGTTCCTCTCATGCACATTTCGGTCAAGGACATTGTAGCAGATGTTGGTTTTTGCTCCCTCCATGAACTTGATGTAAATGCTCCCCTTGTTGACGTCAAAGTTATACTGCAGCATGGGGCCTGATGGAGGCTTCTTCCAGTAAAACTCCTGAGCAACATCAGCCCAGAACTCTGCAATGCATGGAAAACCAACACTTTTACTGCATCGTCTTACATTGGAGTGTCCCTCTCATTTATATGCATGCACTGGTTTTTTACAGCTTTATTGTCACCATTTTCATGTTTCATTTGTATTTTCTCACACACATTTTCCATTTCCAAGCACACATTTTAAAACAAGCAAGAAAAAATGTAACAAATACACATGGTTTAAAATAAAAATACAATCTTTGCCATACATTTTTTTAAACCATTGTATCTTTGATGTGTTTTAAAA